>VZTL01038763.1:112129-126879 GCA_013400535.1 Scopus umbretta
GGCCTGCGCACCCCGCCGCCCCAGCCAGCGCGGCCGGTGCTCCGCTCCCAACCCCGGGCTTCACGGCTCTCCGCGGGAGAAACGATTTCGTGCCCGCGATGGCTGGAGCCGCAGAAGGAGGTCTGACCCCCGGGAGCGGGGTTTGGTGCCTCCCCGGCCCGCCAGCCCTCGCCAGCAGGTGACTGACAGGTTGGAGGCGACAGGTTGCGGGTGACAGGTTGCGGCTGCCGGCCCCTCTGTACGCTGCCCCGCTCCCGCGCCGCTCGCCGCCCTCCTTTGCCGGAGCAGCTGGAGCCCTTCCAGCCGGGCGGCTGCAGGGAGCAGGAGTATGCAAAACTGTGGGAACCGGCACTGGGGTTTCACACCGCCGAAACACCGTCCCGCAGCCCTGAGCCCCGGACCGGCCCGGTGGCATCCCCTCCACGGTGCCGTCCCCGCTGCGCAAACCAGAGCAGCCTGGAGGCTGCTCTGCTCCGGCCGGCCCGGGAGGTGTTGCGGGGCCAGGGGGGTGATTTTAGGAGCGCATTAGCTTCCCGGCCAGAGCCTCTCCCACACGTGGATGTGTCCTTCACCCCGGAGGTGGCAGGAGGGGCTCTGCAGGCGCTGTCCTCAGCAGCAGCACCCAGGAGAAGCCGAATCCCCCAGCTGATCCCCTGCTCGGGGAAGGCAGGCTGGTGAGAAAGGGCTTCAGCAAGATGCCAAATCCGGCGCGCGCGATGCAGATCGGAGTGATTTCTAGGAAGTTCAGGTCATTGCCGAGTAATTAGCTTTTCACATCACAGGTTATTCTCTGGGTTTTGGTTTTGCTTTAATTTCTGTGAAACGTTTCAGAAGCAGACTGGAGATAAAAGGTTGCCATCAGAACTTGCTAAAACAGCTCTGCGCTGACGGCGGTGTCACTCCTGTACCTGTGCCAGGCAGCTCGCTCTCCGATGCCCTCGGAAAGGTGTTGGCCTGCCTAGCCCTATCCCGTAGGAAAATACGTGGGTTTTCTAGATAAAGGTCTTGTGTTTGCTTCCGCAGAACTGACTTCAGCAGCGTCTCGTGCAGCCTAAACCTGTGCAAATAGGCTCAGTCTCTGTCTCTTTGTGGAAGAGTAAATGACACAAAGAACGGTCAAGGTCTGCCTCAATTTTGCCAGATTTTTTGGGCTTTCACAGCACTTGCTTGAGTTCCAGCAGGCTTTAATCAGTATTTGAAATTCTTTTAAGACTGCATCTTTATTCAAGCCTAGGGTTGCTTTCTCCCCTGGTGTGGCACATCCAGCTGACGTTACCAGGAATGAGCACGCTCAACCTTGTAGCGGGTGCAGAGTGCTGTCTCCTCCCCGAGCCACTCTTAGAGCACCTGCAGGTGCCTCCGTCCTCTGCACCGTCTTGTTCTGCCTAACCATCGACAGGGTTCAGCCGGGCCTCTCGCTCTCAGTGCTTTTCTCTGGTATTTGCATTGTGCTGGGTGAGGTGACCCTCCTTTGCATGGCTCAGATCCCTCCTGTGCCCGTGCACCCTTTTGCGGCTGGAAAAAGCAGGTGGCTGGTTTTGCAGGACCCTGCCGTGCCGGTTCCCGGTTTGAGCGGGAGCACAGCCCTCTCTTCCCTTTGCACGAGCAAGCAGCTGCAAACTTGGCTAACTGGGTGGGTAAAAAGAAAAAAAGAAAGAAAGAAAAAAAAAAACAACAAAACAACAACCCCAAAGCCACAAGCAGGAGTTTTACACTGAGCTGGAATTCTTTTCTTTTCCGACTGTGCTTCTGTGCTGAAGATAAGAAAGAGACAACTCATGCATATCTGACCTGCACGTATGAATGTGAGAGAGGTGTGCATTTTTGAAATGCTTCCTGTCATAGGTGTGGTTTGCTTCTCAATTCTTTTTCTTTCTTTCTTTCTTTCTTTCTCTTTTTTTTTTTTTTTTTTTTTTTTTTTTTTTTTCTTTCCTCCCCCAATAAAAGCCTTTTTAAANTACTGCCCTAATGACAGCCTGTTGTAATCACCAGGCTCAATAAACCCAGGAGCAGTCCTGCTGAAACAGCAGTACTGTCTTCCCTTCCGGAGCACAAGGCACGTTTACCGGAGCCTCCCCTGCTCAGCTGGGTTGTGCTCAGCTATCTTGACCTACAAGCCTCCTAATTGACCCAGTGCCCTCCCGTAGTCCTGCCGCATTTTGACAGACCACAAGATCTTTTGGCTTCCAAATCAACGGCTTTCTGTTACGCGTGCCTCTGTCAAATGCAGCTTGCTCTACAGCGCACGTTTCGTGGTATCTGTTAGCAGCCTAGTGAGAGGGACGCGAATCTAATTTCTCCCTTGGAGTAGTTCTATTGGCTTCAACATATGTATTGAATGAGAAAATTTGACCCATGTTGCTTTGCCGTATCTTTACCTATCGAACAGGGAGAGAAAAATGCCCGAACTTGACTATAGCAAGAAGTGACTTAAAAAAACCCCACACCCTCTCACCCTGGGGTGAAAAAGCCTTTTACCTCTCGAACGTGCTGTTCCTAGCCTGAAGTTGCATGCATTTTTCAAAACAAATATCTGCTGTAAAGAACGGATATGCAGCTTCTTTGGAAATGCACTGAAATTGCACTTAGCTCGAGCAGATTTTGGAGCTGTTTCTAGGGCTATCCCAGCCACACCATTTTTCTTCTTGGTCACTCTTTGCATCTGTAAGCAATGAAAAGTAAAGAAAAAAAAAGACATCTCAACTGACTAAATGCATGGAGTTGGGAATCCTACCAAAAAAAACCCACTTCAGATTACGTATGTCCACTGCTATCCTTGTCAGGAACGGCTTTTGCTCCTTTCAGGATCTGCTGGGAACAGAATAATCTGCTTCGATCTCTCTGAGCAGAGTTAATAGCAATGAAGTCCAGAGGCCTGATCGCCACACGGTGCGGCTGCAGGACAGGCGCCTGGGGGAGGTCACCGCAGGTCGTGGCCGGAGCGGTGTTTCTTATTTCCCCAACGGGCGCTTGCAGCAGGGCAAACGTTTCATGGGCAAAATGTCAGGTAAAAAGCATCCCGTCACTTGGCAATTAGAGCATTTGTGCGTACAACGCATAACTGCACACAACTGGAGCAACGGTTTGAAGGAGCGTGGGCCTTACCCCTCTGCTAGAGGGAAAGCTCGCCCCCCGTGAAGGACGTCAGGGCACGAGCTGCAGCCAAAGTTTCCTCCTAACTCTAAAGCTGCAACAAGCAAACCTGACTGACTTTCTGAAAGAATGTAATGTACGTGTCCCCCTCCAAACCCCGCACAAAACATTCAGGAAGACGTACAGTGCAAATAATTTTTCACCCTTTACCCCGTGTTGCAGAATAGGGGGGTTTATATTAACTACCCACTTCACGTAGCTTGCTGGGCCAAACTTGACTCTGACTTAAAATTTCTGTGCAAAAAGCGGTTCAGAACTGTAATGAAATTGCTTCTACTGAGCCTGCAACTCTTCATGTTGTTTTATCCATGTTTTCTTTCCCCCATGATAAAGTGTGACCCGCTACGTGAGGTAAGGGGAAACAAATTTGCTAGATAGCCCGTTTCACCTCCTCGAGCAAACCCCAGGAGGCCAGAGGACAGTCAGCTGCGACACGATAGGCCTACAGAAAACCTCTCATGTCTCTTCTCCACATAGACATTCATCTCTGTCTTCCACCGAGGGACACTGATTTCTCATGGGGCCACATCCGGATCACAGCAGCATCCACCAGAAGCCCTACGGGGACAATGTGTGGGAAAGGCAACGGGACCAGTTCAGCGAGGCATCATTTTGCTTTGGTTTATACTTTCAGCAGGGCTTTTTCAGGTACTGAGACTTCTGCTTCTCTGTGTGCTTGAGAACCCAGCCTCAGAGCTGAGGGATCAGACTGATGCTGGGGGTTACAGTCGTGCCGGCAGGCAGCAGGGGGGTGGCCCTGCCGGACTCCAACGCAACAGGACACCGCTTTTTTTTTCCCCTGAATTCATCAAAGGTCACTGTCATTTCTTGGCATTCCTTCCCTGGACAGGAGGGGGCTTTTCCAGGACTGCACAGATGAGATGGTGCAGAGGGGGGAGCTCTGTTTGCAGTAGCTCAGTGTGGAGTTTGGGGAGCAAGGTGCCCAACAGCTGGGGTGTGTGCTGGGACGACACCGAAGCTATGGTGTGTTATCTGCCCAGCGCTGTCTTTCTGCTGGTGGGAGGCGTGTGTCTCTTGGTGATGGAGAAGAGCTGCAGATGGTTCAACTTTTCAGCCCTTGGCTTTTTGCTGATGGTTGTAGATGTCTTTATGCTGCTCTTCAGCATTTATGGCTCTGAAGGTGACAGTGGCCTCGTGATTGCTTGGGCATTCATGGCTGGAAAGTCTGAATCTGGGCACCTCAGGCATCCACTGGGCATCACCTGCCCCCAGGACCGTGGCCAGGCTGAGGAAGTCCCTGGCGCGGGAGCAGGGGTAAGGGAGGCTTAAGGAGAGGTGAAGCGGGAGGACCCTCTGCAGGTCTGAAGGTACAGCTTGTCCTTTTGGGGCCTCAGGCTTGCTTTTCCACAACTGTGGGAGTAAGATCTTGAACCCTTCATGCAAGGGAAGCAGAGACTCCTCTCATGGGCCTGTAGGGGAAGATGCAGGCTGAGGGATGGAGACCTGGTCTCTGGTTTCTCCTGAGGAGTGGCATTTTACTTTGTTGACTTCCGGGAGTAACCTTCCAAAAAAGGGCCAAAAGCTGACCCACAAAGAAAGGGCTCTCAGCAGCATGTGTAGAACCTGGACACAACTAAGTTGGTGACATTCAGGACCAAAGTCAACTCTCCTTGCTCTGCTCATCCCACTCCCCAGCCTGCCAGCATCCCTTGGGCGTCTCCAATCCTGGACTGCAAGGCCTTTGGAAGAGTGGCAAAGCCAAGAAAGCAAATGTATCAACCAGTACCACAGACCAACAGGGAGACCAGGGCAGGGTGCAGGGGAGTGCTTCCCAAAAATATCTGCCTCTGGGAGCAGAGGAGGCGACCAGTCTTGCTCTATCAGTCTTGCTTGCCGTGGCTGAATGCCCTCCCACAGAAGAATACCTGCCATAGCAAAGCATGGTGAGCTGTGCTGTGTTTCTGTCGAGTACATTATGCAGCCATTAGGAGTCTCAAAACCCCACTGTCACCATCAATGCAGTTCTGGGGAGGAAGGCCATGCCAGGGTAGAGCTGCGCCGTTAGCCCTCCACAGTATCGTTAAAGCAATGACGTGAGACCGGGATTGCTCCTGCCCGGTGCCACCAGCCCACCAGTGCTGTCTCTCACTGCCTTTTTGACAACATTCAGAGCAACGTTCAGTAGCTGTGTCCATTGATTCTTTGATTGTTGGAGGAATTAAAATCCTTTGAAAACCCCTGAGCTGTAAGCATTTTACTGCTGCATAAATAGTTAAGGGCTCTGGTGGACTGAGCAGAAGAGGCAGCCTACAGCTGCCAACACCCTGTACCGAAGTTTTTCCCTGCCTTCTCTACGGATGCTTGGCTTCCTCCTCATATTCAAAGCTCTCCACAGCCTTGCGGTCGGCATCCTGGCTTGCATCCTCATGTGCTGCCCAAGGGGTCAGCTGTACCGTGCTCGCTGGCTGCCCTCACCGTGTGGTTCCGCAGCAGCGTTACAGGAGCAGGCAGGTGGACAAGGCCATGGCGTTTCCTACATGCTCTCCTTGGTCTCTGCCAGTGGTGGTGATGGAGGAGGATGCCTTGCGTACGAGCCCTCAGTAGCTGCATGAGCAGAGCCTGCACGAAGTGGGGACAGGTGCAGGAAGCTTTGGTGCTTCTTTTTCCAATATGGACATCAATAGCATTGGCTCCAGCCAACACAGTGTTGCTCCTGGGCCCTGCCTTCTCCTCAGCTTTACTGAAAAGTGTCCCAATTTGAACAGTGGTTTGTTTTCAGGGGCCACTCTGTCCTCTGTCCCTGAACATGACTTTTGGTCAGCTATGAATTGAAGGGGACAAATGGAGGGCTAAATTCCTATGGGTGCTGGTCCCTGAGGGGTGCTCAGCATCTTTTCTCCTTGGAAACTGACTCTGGCTTCCTCA
The DNA here is from genome assembly GCA_013400535.1 of Scopus umbretta. Classification (NCBI taxonomy): domain Eukaryota; kingdom Metazoa; phylum Chordata; class Aves; order Pelecaniformes; family Scopidae; genus Scopus; species Scopus umbretta. The sequence continues at coordinate 118,169 of VZTL01038763.1, forward strand.
GAAAGTCAGGGTAGAAGACGAAGGAGTGACTGAGCACTTACCTCCTGCCACCATACTTTCAAATTAGGTGTCTGAAGACAGGCTCCCTGTGGCTGTAGTTAGGCACCAAGGAAAGGTGGCTTTGTTTTAGGTGAGCTTGATGTCCACTGGTGTCACTAGTGACAGTCTCAGGGAATCAGTACCGGTCACTTTTAGTTAGATATTTTCCAGTATATAGATTAAACATACAACTTTAGATATCAGGAATTTGGTCATTTTCTACTGCTCATCTCACAAGTAGGAGGGAAGAGGTCTCGCCGTTGACTTNCTTTCTCTGGCAGAACAGTTCGCCTGTGGTCCTAGCTGAGCTGTCAGCTTGCTTTGATGTTTTCTTGCATGCCTGCTACTGTTTTAGGCAGGCAGTCGGCACTGTAGCTCCACAGGGGCAAGAGGTCTAGGTTCGGACATGACCTGGCAATAGCCTGGGGTTTTGCAGCTTGAGGAAGAAGTTATCCTTTTGGTCCTTTATTTTTTTTTTTAGTGAATGTGGGGAAGTTGTATATGGTCTTTCTTCCTCCCTTCTTCAAACAGCTGTAGAAAAGCTCTACTGAAAGATGCAGACATACATCAGACACACAGTCACCACATGATATGTATTAAAAGGTACCTTTTTTTCTGAGGATTTGAAGAACAAGAGGAATAGGTTGGCAGGGCTCTGCAGCTACAAGGCACCAGCAGAAGTCCTTGCTGCCCCGAGCAACTTAAAGAAAACCAACACAAATTCTGTCTTCTTTTTGGGGGAAAAGCTGGCTGCCCTTCACAGCTCATTGGTGCAGCTTTCATTCTTGCCAGCCTTTCTCTGTGGGCAAAATGTACCATCCTGCGCCCCTTTTTGGCGGGCGGCAGGGCGATGTGGGAGCAGATGGGACTCACTTTCGGTGGCTGGCATTGACGGGTGTCTCAGGGCAGGGCTGGGTGCTGGCGGCCAAAGCGTGGCCAGTGCTCAATTTTCAACTGGTGTTGTGCACCTTTCCATGCAGCCGGTGGCCCCAATGTAATATGCCACTGGCTGTCAAAATGAAATATAGCTGCAGTGCTCCTCAACGGTGACAACCTGCCCTGTCTTCTCCTCCTTTAATGGGGTGTTGAGAGACAAGGAAAAAATGATTTTATGAAGGTGGTAAAAAGTAAAAAAAAAAAAAAAAAAAAAAAATTGTAGCTCCTGGGACAGTTTCTGCCTTGCTAATTCCACCTCTGAAAAATTAGAAGATGTATTAAAACATGATTGCTGTGAGAGAAGGAGATTGTCTGTGGCCACAGATTCCGATTGCTACATTGTCTGCAATGTATTTATTTTATTACCATCTAGGGAAAAGGTGTGGATGAGCTCCCCTCTTGCGTGACAGCACCCTTGGTTTTCTGCAGTGCCAGGGAAGTGGGGGTGCCACTGATCGGAGGTCCCCAAACTGAGGCATCTTAAGGGGCATGACTTTTAGAGGATAGTTATTTGGCATTTTCAGAAAATTCAGCTACTGGATGCTTTTAGGGCATCTCAAATTAGGGACCTGCTTTATGAGATTTTTACTTCCAGTCCCACTTTTCCATTTGTAAATAAGACCACTAATACCCTTATCAGCAGAGGGATTTAGTGAAGATAAACAGATTTGGTTTTAATTCCTTCAGAAATCATGCCAGAAGTACAGGACAAACAAGAAATATTTGGAGACTCAGCACAGAAGCAAACCAGGATTTAATAGGCACTGCGGAGACTCTGGGGGGACAGATCACAGCTTGGAAAGACGGGAAGGGAAGGGCACAGCTGATTTAGGAAAACTAAGCAGAGGAAACAGGGGTTAAATTCTGTGGCAAATACCAAGAAAGGCTGTTCTTCATCTGATGTTTGGGAGGAAGCAAGAGGAAGATTTACTGAGTGAGTTTGGAGATAGATAAAGAGGGAAAAGAGGAGGGTGTCAAAGGGAGGGTTGTTACAGCCCATTTGGCAGGAAGGGAGATGTTTGGGAAGGTACTGCGCAAACAGCCGCTAAGCAGTCACCCATTGGCGTTAAAGGACTTCACCTACCCCCTGCCCGTGGGGGGACAGTCCCCGAGAGGAGCACAGGCTCAGCATGCCTGGGGACACCAGGAATGTATGGCAGAAAAGGCTCCAAAGGCACCGGTGGGTGCTGCTCTGGAGCCGGCAGCTGGACAGTGCCATCCAAGGGCAAACTACATCCCGCAGTGTATTTGCCATGGGGCAGTATCCTGTGCTGTTCACAGCTTGGTGAAGCTTCAGATGGAGAAATGCAGCCAGCTGGAGAGCCATGCTTCCAGTAATATATTAGATGAGGGAGTTCAGAGATGGTCTGCAGGAATGACAGCTCATATAGTGAGGCTGTCCCCCGAGCAGAAGGGTTTGGGACTGCTGAATCAGGATTTTGGCAGCTGTGAGGACGTGGTAAATCATCTGCTCCATGTTAAATTCTGTTAAAATGCTGAGCATCGACTGCTCTTCACATCCACTGGAAATAAAGCAAGAAAAACCTGGGCTAATTGGCAGCAAGGCACATCTATTGCCAAGACAATAATTTCTGACTGTAAAGATAGTTCTGTTCTGAAATGAGTTGCCTAGAGAAGATACTGCACTGGAGGCTCAGCAGGGCAGAGCCTGTCAGGATAGGTCCACCCACGCAGGCCACGGGTGGACCAGGAAACCACCTGCAGTCCTTCTCAGACCTATGTTTCCATCATGCCAAGAAAATTATAGATTTTTTTAAGAGTCCCAGGAATAACAGCAGCATCCCAGTTGGAGTCCATCCAGAAAATAAAATCTGGGTGCGGAAAGTAAGACAAATAGTGGAGATGTGCCATTTGCTGGGCTGTCTGCATTCAGAGAGTTACAGGCCACATCATCACAGGTGAAGAAGGAGGCACAATTTATGTTTCTTTTTTCTAGGGTGCTGGGACTATTGGAATATTAACATATGCACTGAACTATGGCTAGTTGTAAACTGAGGAGTGACTTAAATGGAAAATGTTCTTTGATTTATAGAGATGGCAGTCCAACAAAAGCCAAGCTTCAGAATTATTTTAAATTACTTAAATATGAGAAAACCACATAAATGTGAAGTCAAATTAAGGAAATAAAATTCTGATGGGAAATACATAGGGAAGCAGGGACATTCATAGTAATTACTGGAAGGCTATACCCGTTTGGGGGTGGGGGACACCCATCCAAATGATGCTGACAGGTTGGAAAGGGTTTGGAGAAGCCCTGCCAGCTTGCTGTCAGTTCCTGACCTTTTTTCTGAGGTCAGAAGAACTTGCCTGCCTCTGAGAGTTGTAAAGAAGTTCAACCCATTTATTTTAAGAAAGGCAAGTTTAAGATTGCAGTCCTCAAATGTCTACAAAGGGAAACGTTCTCGGTAGCTGCAAGTTCTTTAATCAGGCAGACAAAGGCAAAACAAAACACAGTATACAGGGGCTAAAGCTAGAGAAATTCATCCTGAAAGGTTCTCATTTTTAAGAGCAAGTGGCATTCTTTTCCTAAATTGTGGAACAAATTAGCAGGGGAAGTGGCAGAGCCTTTCCATCAAGGGTTTGTCTAAAAGACACGTTGTGGTGCTTTAGCTGGTCACCTAAAGGCTGTGTTGTATCAGAGGTCAGGCAAGAGGATTGTATGGTCCAATCTAGTCCGTGGATCATGATTTTGTGTCATTTGCACTGTTCCTGTGATTAAAGGGCAATGCGAGTTGTTAACCTGAAGATGTCTGCCCTGTTGCTGGAGGTCTATCCAGTGAGCAGATGTCTGGCGTTCGAGAGTGAGGAGGTAAAGTGCAAGATGCCCCATGCAAAAGAATTGTAGTAGTATTAATTGCACAGTCCTTCCAGGACTTTTGAAGCCAAGGATTGCTGAAGGAGTCAAGAGAGGCAGCTGTTAGCTCCCACCCGTGTCTTGCTTGGAAGAAGAAACTTTGTGGGCTATTGCCATGGGGCTCCTGTGGCTTTGACCATTTCAACTGGCTGTCCCTCCCTGCCAGAGCTTTTAATTTTCAAGCAACAACAAAAAAAGGATGCTCCATCTGAGGGAGGTCAAGAGAGCAACAAGTTTATGAAAAGGGCAGGACTCAAATTAATAAATGCGGGTGGGACGGAGATGGTAAGGTGCATTTGTCTTTCACATCTAGTCACCCATGTTAATCTGTTCTAATTGCATTAGAGGGAATGAACGGGCAACAGAGCTGATGTTTGCTGAGGCTGGTGCTTGTAGCAGCTCTGGGCATCTGCTGGGAGATTTCACTAGTTCAGCTGCACTAAAGGCAAAGATGCCTCTCAAGCGAAGGTAGACATCTGTACATATGTGTCTATTAGATTAGTGACAGGATATGTACATATACATAGAATCAGAGAATCATAGAATTGTTAAGGTTGGAAAAGACCTCTGAGATCATCTAGTCCAACCATCAACCTCTCCCCTCCTCCCCCCCCAAAAAACCCCAACCAAACAAAAAAACCCCACCCAACCAAACACAAAAACAAAAACCAACAAGAAAAAAAAAAAAACCACACCATGCCTGCTACCACATCTAGATGGTTTTTGAACACCTCCAGGGATGGTGACTCCACCACTTCCCTGGGCAGCCGGTTCCAATGCCTCACCACTCTTTCAGTAAAGAAATTTATCCTAATATCCAATCTAAACCTCCCCTGGCACAACTTGAGGCCATTACCCCTCATCCTATCGCTGCTTGCTCAGGCAAAGAGACCAACACCCTCTTCACTACACCCTCCTTTCAGGATGTTCTGGAGAGCGATAACGTCTCCCCTCAGCCTTCTCTTCTCTAAACTAAACAACCCCAGTTCCCTCAGCCGCTCCTCATAAGACTTGTTCTCCAGGCCCTTCACCAGCTTTGTTGCCCTTCTCTGGACATGCTCCAGCTCCTCAATGTCCTTCTTGGAGTGAGGGGCCCAAAACTGAACACAGTATTCGAGGTGCGGCCTCACCAGTGCCCAGTACAGGGGCACGGTCACTTCCCTACTCCTGCTGGCCCCACTCTTCCTGATACAAGCCAGGATGCCGTTGGCCTTCTTGGCCACCTGGGCACACTGCTGTACATATGTATGCATAAATGCTCTCAAGAAAGACATCTTAGCTTAAAAGTTTGCAGCTGATGAACATAATACACCTTCACTCCAAACTTAGGTGAGACCCACACTTTCTATATTGAAAAACAAGCTCTTGATTTCTCTTTTGCTCCTCTTGCATTTCAAATGCAATGTTTTCCCAGCGGATAATATTCATAACGTCCCCTATAATGTGCTGGCTCTTTCATATGGATCTTCTCCGGCAATGTTCTTGAGCAACAATTTCTGTCTTGTCAGTCGGGGCTTCAGTACATGTCAGAGTCTGTGAGTATCACTGAGGACAAGCTTTGCTGAGGCGAAGAGGGCAGGATCTGGTCTTGGAGCTGAACATCATCTAGAATTGATGGGGTTTGTGTTTCAGTCTATTTAAACCGTTGATATTTTTCTCCCAACTCCATGGTTTTGCCACATGCAAATCAGCAGCAATGGGGAGGTAAAAATCCCTGTCTGAAGCCTCCTTGCGCCATCACTGTACCTAATGTGCATCGCCTGGTGTCTGGGACAGCCTGTTTTAATGATGTCTCCAACCCCTTTTGGCTCGTGCATGTCTGCAGCAGTATCCATGGGTGGGGAGGAGTGACATGGGAAAGCAGAGACCTCGTGCGTGCAGAGACCTCATGTGTGCAGAGACCTCATGTGTGTGTCCTCTTGATCCAACAGCCACAAGGAGTTTGCATTTTTTAACTGATTCCCTTGTTACCTCCTGTCTTGCTTCCCTGGCTTGTTTTGAATTCTTAGGTACGGTGGCGGCAAAGGCAGAGAGCTGCACGTTGGCAGATCGCCAAGGGGTGGGCAGGGAGGACCATGCCGCACTCAGGGATGCAGCCCCAGCACCTGCCTTGTACCCTTCAGGTGACAGCACTGGCTCTGTTCAGGATTTGCAGACAATTTGAAGGGAAGCCTTGGCAGTCTCCTCACGCCTGTGGGCCTGGCAGAAGTGTTTTCCTGCTCTGGGGGGTTTCTCCATCCTCTCCAATGATGGTCTGGTGCCCCACGGGCTGGTCTCATTTGTGCTTCTGGTGGGACTGCCTGTGACAGAGGCCACTGGGGAGGGGGCCTGGTAGCTGCCTGGGGCATGATGTATCTGCTCTGGGAGGGTTTTGTGTAGGCTTGTTGAATAAAGTGTTGTTTCCTCTCGTCCATGATGGACTGCAGTGGGGAAATGTGCAAGTGCGCTGTTGGGTATTAAAAAATACAAAACCCCCATGGTCTGGTCAGCAAAGGTCTGTGAGATTGGTTGAAAGATATGTTATTTTTTAATTTTGTGATAACTTTTGCGTTCTTTGCATTGAGCCACCTGGGGTTTGAGTGGGTAGAAACTGCTTGAAGCTTCTCCAAAACCAACACCTTGAGCTGCAGCTTTCTGGGTCCCCCTTCAAAGGAGAAGATGCTGGGAAACCAGGCGACTCCAAAGCCTTTGCTTTTGGGGTGAGTGTGGGTCACAAGTGGGTCAGGGTTGGTCCTGGGGTGGTCCAGACACACTGACCTGGGTACAAAAGGATAAGGCTTAATGAAACCTGCTGAGTGAAGGGCTTGTCCTGGCCTTGTCTTCCTCTGGTCCTCCCTCCCTCTCATCCCCTGCTCCCTTTCCCAATCACCTTCTGAGTCTGACCTCTGGTCCCACAGAAAAGCAACAGCCTTTTTGTTCTGAGAGGGAGTTGGTTGGCAGCCCCATCGCTGCAGCCGTAGCAGCATCCACAGGCTGCAGCCATGGAAATCTTCTTTTTAAGGCACCCCCACAGGTGGTGGTTGGAGTTGGGAAAGCAGGAGACCTGCATCCATCTCCTTTTCCCCATGCTCTAAACCCGGCCCTGCTTTAAGGGTTCCCAAGTTTTGGCTGGCCCAAGCTTTGGGCAAGTGGAATGCTGTCAGCGCTACTGCCCAGTGAGGGAAGGAGAAGCAAACCAGGTACCCTGAGCGGGATGCTGCACGCTCCCAAGGAGCTGGGGCTGTCCCTCCTAATAGATTTATTGCTTGCCGTGTGGTTTTCCAGGTTGTTGGGGATTTTTAAAATTTTTTTTTCTTTTTTCCCACTTTTCCCCACTTAACTCTTGGGCTTTCCTTCTGCCAGTGGATTTTGAAAATATACTCACAGTATGCCAGGCCTCATCCCAAGGGAAGCACTAAATGGGAATTAACAATTAACATCTATTTCTGAGCCCCTGAAAAAAAAGTGTTGACACTCTTCCTGCTGTTAGGTGCCGAACAATAAGCACTGAGCTGTTGTTACTTACCTCATGCACGCTAATTACTCTCATACGTGTGGCTGGGGCTGTACACACACGGGGTGGCTGTCCCCACGTGCCTGCTCTGATCAGTGCTGCTTCTGCCGAGGTGAGGGTTGGGGACCTCTTTCCCAAATGCCTCTGAGCTCGTAAAGGATGAACTGTAAGGGCAGAGCATCCTTCAGGGCAAGCGTCCTGAGGAAGGACGGGCACCGACTGACGCAGCTCAGCGAGCAGCAAAACTCACACCCCAAGTGCGGAGAAATGCTTTTAATTTAAATATGTAATTTCAATATTTTCTTTTATATTAATAAATAATTATTAATAATTTAATTTAAAGTCAGAGGAGAAATCTCTGAGAGCAACAGTGTGGTCCAGCCTGCCTGGGCTTTAACCTTTCTAATTTAGGAGGGCAGCACAGCTCGCTCTTGCAGGAGTGGGAATTTAGAGAGAGATTTCCCCGCAGAGAGACGTAGCCCTGTGCAGCAGCAACCTCTTCTCTCCTTTTGGTGATTTTTGCTGGATTTTGATGGCACTAAATCCTATTGAGTCCTGCAAGTATGTTTTGTCTCCCAAGGTAATGTTGCTGGGTAGGAAATTGTCTATAAAATGCCAGTCCTGCTGAGTGATCAGTCTGGGGACTTGAATTTTTTAGGGGGGTTTTGTTCATTTCCTCCACATATTTATTTAACATTAAGGTGTGGGAAATACATATTTACAAGAAAGCAGCCGTCAGATAGTTAGTAAGATCCCTGATGGTCTCTCCCAGTTTTAAACAGAAAGTGTTGCTCTCTGCATATCGAAGCCAACACAAATCAGCGCAAACAATCGTTAAGTCATTAGCAAAGGCTGTAAATGCCAGTAGTGCTAATATTAAGCCTTCTGGTGCTCTCCCTGGAATCGTCTGACTCGATTGCATCCTGTTACACTTGCAATCTGCTTTCTGCTATCAGCAGATAGGCTGGCAGCCGTTTAAATTCTTATTTAGAAATCTCCGAGAGTGCTTGGGTTGGGGCTTTTTTTTTCTTTTTCTGGCTTTTTTTCCAGCTCCACTGAGATCATCATGGTTCCCAGAGGGCAGCCTGGGGAAGGGCTTGATCTCCTGTGGGGCTGAGCACCAGCAGCCTGTTTTTGGGCTGGTGTAGCCTGCAGCAAGGGCAGCCCAAGGAGGGTGACCCTTGCTGTGTGTGGGGGGACACCAGCCCACTGCTCCCACCTGCCTCCACATCCTCGTCCTCTGTCCCTGTCCCTTTCTGGGTTCGTTTTCTGAGCAGATGTGGGAGAAGGTGATGCCAGTGTTCCCGCAGCCCGGGGAGGCACAAGCCTTTTTCCGGGGTTTTCTTGTCCTGAGGGGGCGAGACGAGG
>VZTL01038764.1:0-24416 GCA_013400535.1 Scopus umbretta
TACCTGGGCTATAGGTTGTTGCTAAGCAGTATAGGTAAAGAAAAAGCAGAAAATGTACTACTGCAAAGTTGCCTAAGTATGGTTTTCTGAACTCCTACTTAAGAATAAAGGGTCTCAAAGAATGTGTACCAAAGCATCATTATTTAACTAAAAATAAATGAATAAGGATAAGCCTCTGAGTCTCACTGGATATAGTCTCCCAGCCTTGTGTAAATAAAAGTCTACTTTGATCCAAGTCCTTCACACATGGTATCAAATCACATTGCCCAGAACAGAAGCAGTTTGGAAATACAATAATGTGTGGCATTAGAAGCAGAATTTCTGATGCAGAAATTAGGACCAAGGGAGAGACAGCACATTAATTCAGTACTAAACGAAGCCAATTTAGGGGAATGAAAACAAAACCAAATGAAAAACCCAGAAAATTACCAGATCAGAGCCAAACACTGTGGATTTATTTTGGTCCCTCTGTAGGCAAATAAAGTATTTTTACTCATTTGTAGAACCAAAACTTTGTTACTAGTAAAGAATATAATTTGTGGTCTAATTATAAAAATGATACTTCTGTCTAAAAACAAAAGTACAGTTTGTAAACCAGGCAATTATGGTTGATTATGAATGTTGGCCAGTCAGAGCCTGAAGTCACCTACAGATAAGCAGCTATGTACAACTGCATCCTACCTATAAAATGGAGGAAGCTGCAGTTGGGAACCAAGCTTTTGCACCAAGGTAAATGTTGAGTGCCATTACTACAGAGTCAGCCCATAAGAACACGTCAGACTGAAAGAAACAAAACCTACAGGGACAAGGCATTATTGAAAACACTTAGCAAATCGATCAAAGCCAAGTATGGCAAAGGCAAGAGACCGTCAAGAACCTAAGGCACTTAGTGCCAGGTTAATTGCAGTGAAACAGGCAGCAATTTGAAATTATGAGTAATGGACAGGTTATAAAAGCATTCCAGTAGCTCTACACTAGAACATAATGAAACAGTAGACTCTTCCAAGCAGCAGTGAGGACTAGAGATAGGACAGGATTTGTCTGGCTTACTGGAGGTAACAGGTTGTGCTCAAGAATTTCCCAAAGCAAAAAAGGAAAAGAACATCTGAGGTTAGAATTGATGCTGCCAGGGATGTGGTGGCTTGGCCTCATGGCAGCAAACATTTGTGAAGTAAAAGACCTAGACCTCTGAATCATAACAGACCAATGTCCTTATACTCTAATCTATTTTCATGCACATCATCATCTGATGGGTTTTTTTCTCCTTTCACAAAGGCTCTATCTATACTTCTACACTTAAAGCCAAAAATAACTCTTTGCCAGTTTGTTTGTCCTCTCTAACTAGCAAAAAAGAGCTGTTCTCAGTTAGCTGACACCATACCACTGATGATGCTGCTACAAAGGCCACACTGTATCACAGGAAACACATAAAAAACCCATGCACACTAAAAAGTATGCATGGGTGTCAACGTTTAGTACAAACACAAATTCTTCTCTCTTCTCTGTAAAACTTACTAGTATCAATGCTTTTTAGTTTCAATACCTACTAAGAAAGTCACAGTTAATTTCTCATATGTTCCCAGAGGAGATTCAAGTCTTTGCTTAAGTAATTTCAGAGAGAATGCTACCACAAATACAGCCAAGACTGAAGCTGGCAGCATTTGACACCTCAGTTGGTGGGAAAACAATTACCTGTCCTTCCACTCCTCACCTTGAGGTAAGAAGTATCCCCTTTAAGTATTCTAGATTATCACTCAACTTTTAAAATAGTAACATATCTGTGATGAATAGCAGGGGTTGTTTTCCTTTTATGTCCTTAGTATTTTGATTTGATTGTTTCCCAGATCATATAAAATCTTGGGTTTATAGTGAACTTCTATGTGTACTGCACATATATTACATGGTATGCCTATTTTTGTGTTGAAAACCTTAGTAAATCTTACTTTGGGGACACCTGACATCTAATTTATTGGAAGGACAACACTTTAAAAAATGGTAATTAGTATTTTTAATGTACAGATGTGTAAGACTGATTTTATTTTTTTCCTTCATGTTTCCAAATGCTCTGAGATCTTAACAAACTTACTTAGACTTACAAACTGCTTGCCATTTTACTTCAATTCAGGGTCACTTTCAGATTCTGAAGCTCTTGAAGGGTTATCACTTCATTGACACATATATTGAGGATTTCCCACAGTTGACTAACCTGTGAATGTACGGCCTTTCGACATGCCCTCTTTTATCTGAGATATTGGCATGATCCTGGTTGATGTGATGCAAGACCTATGAGAGATTCATGCCCTTCTGGGCTTGCAGCTAGAGGATAGGCAGAATACCACAGGCGTCTCAGATGGCACAGACAACTACATTAGAGCAAAATAAACAGACATGAAGGATGAGATTCAACTCTCAGGTAAAGATACTTTTATTTATTTACATGCCCTGGCTCCCTCTATCATCATCAGAGATGCAAATTTTAATTCATTTGCCTGAACGTAAGTATCTAGCACCATTTGAAATTCTCTAGGATATTCTGCCTGCCCTTCAGCTGCTATTCCAGAAGTGACATAAGTGCTGTCTCACATCTGTCAGCCCTGCAAAAACGTCCCAGAAAGCCCACAGTGGCTCAGGTAGCTCTAAGCGCCTATGTGCAGGAACCAGAAGGTGTCCTTGGCCAATTCACTCACGGTCTTGAGAATTAATCCCTAATCTTGGTTCAATTACCTAAGCAGTGTCTACTTCCTTCTGAGGTGTCAAGCACAGACATTGGATTGAGAGCAATAAGTAGGTCTGTTAGACTCTGTTGTCTGTATTTACTAGACCTGCATTGACATGATAGGAATTTAGGCACATGGCTCACTTGTAAGCACTTGTATAGTATACAACTAAATTTAAGCATTCTAGTTTGAAACTGAGTCCCATTCAGAGAATACTGCTCCCTAAGCATAAATTTCTAGTGACCGTGTATGTACAGTACCAGGCACCTTGAATGACATTAAGCACCTATGTTTAAGCAACTGTATCCTTCTCCAGGAGTGTACTATAACTTTGGCGTCAATTCAGGTGCCTAAACAAAGATGTGTGGTGTTATTTGGGATGTTCTAGGATACATGGGGCATTATGCCATGGGGTGTATCAAGGTCTGTGCTTCTCTGAAGTGACAGCTGGAGGTCAAAAAGAGTATCGCATGGCATTTCGAATGGGACTGGATGACTACAGGTACTTTAATTAAGCCATCTACAATTTGTTTTTCAGTGTGATCACAGACGTTTTGGTTTAGAAATTCCCGCAAATCATGCATGGCTAAATGCTGAGAAGCCAAAGGTTCCAAACCAAAGAGAGAAAGTCCATAGAGAAGACCAGCAAAGAAATGTATATTTTCTCTATCTTGTACTGTCAAACATAACTAAAGAGTATAAGCTCAGTTTATTAAAATACCAGGAAAAAAGCCTCAAAATTCCCATTTGTTAATTGATAAGTTAATTGATCTACAATCATTGGGTATCCATTCTGAATGTAATGTAACCATCTATTGACATTAAATCTACAGCTGGATGAGCTCTCTCCAACCCTGCCCATTTCCTACCTTGTATCACTTCACACAGATGCATTTTGTTCAGACACTCTAAAATTGTTTCTTTCAGAAAACACATTTTAATTAATTTTCTTGCACGCTTTAGCTGAGCTGCAGTGATACGCCTAGTAGGCAAGGAACCTGTTCAAAGTTCTGTGAAGCAATTTATAAGTACTAGTTTTGAACTGCTTTAAAGAATTAAAGCAAGGAAGCACTAATAATAGTGAAGCATTTTGCTAGTAATAGAAGTTAATCTATTAAAAAAAAAAAACCAACAAAAAATCAAAAAACCCCACAAGCTAAAAATAAACTGCAGTGAAGTTTTTGATACACTCACTTCATATCACCATAACCTTTTACTGATAGAATAGTTTTTCCCTTGGCCATGCATTTTACTGGCTCCCAACATTATAACCTTCTAAGAAGTTAAAGGGTCTGCATAATGGACACTTCTTGATTTCTTATCCCATTTCACCCCATTTTGAAGACAAATCACCCAACCAAGAGTGTCAAATGTAGCAGAAGCACTAGCTCCCTCCATTCCCAGAGGCTTCAAGAACTCTCTCAATTTCATGCTTCCTTGCACAACTTTATTTACACTAAAACCATTCTGCTATGTGCTTCAGAGCAAATACTTGGTCTTGATCTCCCAGCAAATCTTGGCTATGTTATCTGAACACTCTGTGAAGTCTTGAGTCTTTAGTATAGACTGTGGCTGACATATCAGGTGAAATACAAGTGAACTGCATAATGGAAGTTAATGTCCCATCAAAATGGGGTCAACAGGATGCAATCAAACGTGTATATCATCTAGTCATAGTGTGCAAGCTTTTCTTCAAAATAGTATTTAGTTTTGAAGTGGATGCTGTAACAGAGATATTTGGTATAGACTACTGGGGTGCTGCTAATTATCATTTTGAAATTCAAGGTGGTGTCTCAGAGAGATTCTTTCAACAACTGTTCAGATTAATAATAATTTAATTTTAAAATCTGTAATACTTGTGGTTTCTCAGCATCATTTCCATGAATAAACACAGCTACAAATATAACCCCAAATACTACTGAGGTTGCATTTGACCACCTTAATTACACAGGCTTTTTAAAAAATTACTTTTATACCATTTGATTGCCTCTGTAAATTATCAACTCAAACCTGAGCATTTAGCATAGTGTCTCCATAAAAAACCTTCATGCATATATGTGAAGAAACAGATTTTCTCCCTGAAAGATACTCTAACACTCAAAGCTTTAAAAAATTCAGTAAACACTGCTGAATACCTATCTTTTATGCAGAATATAAAGCCTCTCTTCAAAGCTCTTATTTAAATATGTTAACTACTTAGACACTTTTCTAATGCAAATTGGCACGAATTGAAAGACAACCTGAAAAGCATTTTTGCTGCCTGCCATTCAAAGTTAAATGTACCTGTTTTGTACTTCTGTAGAAGTACATCTATTCCTTACTTCCCTGGAACTTTTCTCACAAGAATTTAAATTATGAGATGAAAGAGAATACTTGTACTTTGCAGTGTGATGGAAGGGACCTGGTTCAGTTTCTGACTTTGCTTGTTCTGACCCAGTAGCAGCTATTTCATTCAAATTAAACAAAAATCTCAGCTATATAGAAAACAACAGTACAAAATGACAGTTGTATTACAAAATAATGCTAAGCAATTTTCATTGCTATCCATACAACTGCATTTTCCTAAGTTGCTTGTCTAAATTGAAAATGCTGATGAAACTCAAACCTGGTCTTCTAAGTCCTGAAAGATTATTAGATGATTACACACTCCCATCTATGTAGAGTTATACTTGGAATTTTGGATCTCTTACAGCAACTTTTTTTCTTTCACAATCACAGAACATTTTCGTAAACAAGTGGCAAAAAAATTTACTTCGGGAGATAACAGTATCTTACATTGAAAGTTATCTCATAGAATACCTTCCAGTTCCTTGTCAGGATGTGGAAATTTTATTCTAAATCAGGTATCTACAGTTGGCAAAGACTTCTTACAAAGCCTTTTGAAAACTCTTCAGAAATTTTACTGCTTTTTCTTAAATGACCTAAACGGCTGCTTCAGCAATGTCAGACAGAAGTTTTTTGCATAGCTTTATTGCTGTATTACAAAATAAATCACATATTCATTTATTTTACATGATTTACAATAATATTATCACGACAACTTCACAAAGTATTTAAAGTGAACCTACTGCTATACTTACTGTTCTGTGATTACAAGAGTGCTTTATCTGTGGGAGAAGGAGTTCCCCTTTACACAGATTTTTTTTGGTTCATTACTATTTTGGTACACTACTTATGAAATTTATTCTCCCAAAATTAAGAAACAATAGCAGAGATAGCACTAGCTGATATCATGAGATGCCCTGCAGATTGTCATAAAGCCCCGGCTGGTATGACACTCAATTATTCTTCAATTCTTAGACAGTTGCACAAATCACTAACATTAAAGCACTGTGAACTTTATTGAATCTCATGCTTTTTTCACAAGATCAGAGAATGGCTGAAGTTGGAAGGCACCTCTGGAGGTCAATTGGTCTAATCCCTGCTCAAGCAGGGCCACCTACAGCAGGTTGCCCAGGACCATGTCCAGACAGCTTTTGAGTATCTGCAAGGATGGATACTCTACAACCCTTCTGGGCAACCTGTGACAGTGCTTGGTTACTCTCACTGTCAAGAAGTTTTTCCTGGTGCTCAGAGAGAACCTCCCATGTTTCAGTGTGTACCCGTTGTCTCTTGTTCTGTCTGAGAAAAGCCTGGCTCCGTCCTCTTTGCACCCTCCCTTCAGGTATTTGTACACATTGATAGGATCCGCCCCTCAGCCTTCTCTGCTCCAGGCCAAAGAGTCCCAGCTCTCTCAGCTTCTCCCTGTATGTCCAATGCTCTAGTCCTTTAATTATCTTAGTGACTCTTCACTGGTCTTGCTCCAGCATGCCAATATCTTATACCTCCAGGTGCTTTTCTGCAAAACTGCTTTCCAGCTGGTTGGCCCCCAGCCTGTACTGGTTCCTGGCATTGTTCCTCCCCAGGCACAGGATTTTGTGCTTCCACTTGTTGAAATACATCAGGTCCCTGTTTTCCTTTATTCTTCTTAAAACAAATCACACTGGGATAACACTCTGGAGAAATACAACTGAAAGGTCAAAACTATCAGAAAGCTTAAACTTCTTGGAGTTTAAAGTACTATGGCCCTTTGAAAGAGTTTAAGGGATTATACTTTGTAAACTTTGTATGTTTGTGAAATTTCTTTCTTCAATATTAAATCCATGCCTTCCTCCCACTCTTATCCAAAAGTGAGACTGTTTAAATGTGAGCCTAAATAATGAAAAACTTGACTTAAGTAATGGAAAAAGAATCAAAATCCAATATCTGAAATAGCACAAATATTTGCCTTTTTCATTTTGTCTTAAACCAATTTTTTTAAGAAAAAAACTATTCTTTACAAGCCTGTGTGACATTTCTAAAAGTCACTCCATACATTTTAATTTTGTTTTCCTTGCTTCAAAATTTTCCATTTTCTTTTTTACTTTATGCATGAAGCTATGTGATCATTATGTTATTGTGTCATATAGTGCCACATGACAGTAAGAAACAAAGACATATTCATCATGTAACAGACTTACGTCCAATCACATGAAGAAGAGAGAAGCCATAATACAAATCTTCAATATTGTATTGTATGATCTTATATGTAAGATAAGTTGTAGGCAAAATTGTCATACTCCTTCAAATCTTCCTTAAAACAAATTAACTCCATGTTCTCACTTCACCACCTTGATATAGTAAAGACCAACTCTGAAAACCAACCTCTCCATATCTCTGAAAGCATTTTTTGCAACGTCTGCTCTTAGTTCTCTCTTGAGCATCTGCTGATTTTACATTTGTTAGTGGAATTTTTTCTTATTTTTTCCCTTGTCTGACACAGACAGTCAGAACTGGACAACAGCCTGTTAACTTGTTTATCTGGAAGCCAGGGATTAGATAACAATTGCAAATTACATTTCTTCATTTAGCAAAGTAATTGTGCTGTGTATTCCATTTGATATGGCATTGCTGTTCTGGCCTGGCCCTTGTTTTGGTTTATCTCTAACAGCAGTGGTCTAACAGCCAGGTTGCTATAACTTAACTTGTTCTGTCTTTAGTTTTGTGCAATTCCGTGGTGCCCCACAAATAATGATAGCAATTTTGATTTAGGCACATACAAATATATATATACACACTTTATATATATGTATATAATTACAGCAAGCAATAATTCTATATAGAATAAACACTATCCATGGCTTTAAAACAAAAATGGCACAGAATGAAGTATCTCTGGCTCTAGAATAAAAATGTCAGGTAGAGTAGTACAAACATAGGATGGTAGCATAGGCTGTGGAAGTGCTGACATAGGATGGTAATGGAGGCCCCAACACTATGAATAAATCACCAGTGGTCAATTCCTTGTCACTACAGGGTTTAGTTCACGGGCAACAAAAAGCAAAGACCAAGCATACCTGTGTAGAACCTCATATACAGCTTTGCTTTGGGAACTAATGAAGGAAGAACAAGCAAGCAGACTCAACATAAGGTTTAGGAAAATTTGCAAGGAAATTCTCCCAAGCAAACCCAGGAGCAGGGAGGAAGAATTGCCCAGCATCAGCAGTGACCTTCTGCTAGCACATTGCTGAGATGCTGAGACCTCACCACAACACCCCCTCCACCACCTTCTTCTTGAGGAATATGAGTGTTGACGGCCATAAGACACAGAGGAGCAGAGGAAGGGTGAGCATAACCCCGGGGAAAAGAGGCAGTTACACATGTACACATACTGTGAGTGTGAGTGTAACATTTTCATTGTATTGCTATTGGGACATTTTTTCTATGACTGCGTTCTTTTCTGTAATTAGAGCTGGACTAGCAATAATCATTTGGTTAGACTGGTAAGCTTGTACTAGACTCACAATATATTGTTGGCTCTGTATAAAAGGTGTGTTCCTTTTTTGACCACACTAAAATTTTGCATGCAACACTGCATATGTTTAAAGGTAAAAAGAGCCCTGAGCTGCCATTCTGCAAAAGGCTGTAAGTTCACTTTTAAAGACTAATGTTTTCCACATAGGGTTTGGGGTAGACAGTCCTTCCATGTCTTTTTCAGACCCTCAGTAAGATGTTGCCCTACCAAAACAAACTAAAACCAAATCCTTAACTATGATCCTTGTTGGAAGAGGTGATTAACCTTAACTATTTCTATAATTATAAATCATTCCTAATGCTATATTCAGAAGATTAATTTATATTACATTATTTCAATATGCATATTAATTTCCATATAAATAGCTAGATTTCCTTAAATTTGGCACTACCATTTTTGCTATTAAAATTATATTTCACTGGTTTATGTCTTTCTTTCCAGCCAGGATTTCTCATAGCTCATTTAGCTGCAAATTAAAAATCACATCAAATAAACCATGTATGATTGGACAAATCAACTACACAGTTACTATTATTTTATTGCTTTAAGTCTCTTTCTACTATGAATTTCTGCACCAACTTGTTCTGGTGCTGATCTGTCTTCTATTTCAACTTTTAGAAATAGTTTACATACAATGACAACATTAATTTTAACTTTTTTTTCTTTCCCAGTGAAACTCTGAATTTCCTTCAGGATGTATTATTGCCCAAATATCTGGAAAATTGACTTTTGGATTCAATACCTGAGATATTTGAAACATTGACCCATCAAATCAGCAAACTAGTGCAGCATGTGCTTACTTGATATCCCTGTCTAAAAGTAGCAAAATACAAACATACAAACATTCAGCTTTCTTTTGTGAAAAATATAGGGTTCACCTAAAACAAAACATTTTGTGAATTTCAGGCACTTTAACTGAGCTGACTCGGAGAAAAAAATCAAATTAAGTGGGATATTATTTTTTTTTAAGTTGAGATTTTGTGCTTTGTCATTTCTCTAAAATGTTATTTGAAACATACCAAAATGCCCACATTCTCCACAGAATGTTTAATTTTAATTGAAATTTTCATTCTAAAGCTATCAATTTTCAGATTCATGAAAAATTTGCAGAAAACATACTGTGTATTTAACTGATACATCCTCCCCTCATCTATTCTGATTTGTCTAATCAACTTTCAAATAAAAGGAAAACTATAAACCTGATTCAGATAGGACAGGACAGGTCCAGAATTATACCTTTTTCTCTTTAATGAATGCATGCAAGCAATACTTTACCTTTAATCACCTTTCTATATCCCACTGATTCCAGTGAGACAAAAGTGCATGCTTACGAAACAAACACAGTTGCACTCTGTCCTAGATATTTTTGTCCCTGGGCAACCCAAAATATCTTTAAGCATACTCATTTCCCCAATTCTGAATGTTATCTGGATGTCTATATAAAATATTCTACATCTATTGATTNTTAAAAATATCTTTTTAAATCATTTTGCAACTGTTTTCATCAAGCACAATTGCACAATTAATTTATCGATGTCTTGTAAAATTAGGATTTCTACACACATTTTGTCAGAATTTCAATTTTAGGCTGGACAAAATTCTAGTGACTTCACTAGGACTGCACTTACTTGTCAAGGAGGTAGTGTGTGGAGGAATGTTGTGGTTTAACCCCAATCGGCAACTAAGCACCATACAGCCACTTGCTCACCCTCCCCCTGCCCCCAGTGGGATGCAGGAGAGAATTGGGGAAAAAAAAGTAAAACCCATGGCTTGAGATAAAGGCAGTTTAATAGGACAGCAGAGAAAGAGAAAATAATAATAATAATAATGATAAAAGAATATACAAAACAAGTGATGCACAACGCAATTGCTCACCACCCACTGACCGATGCCCAGCCAGGCCCCGAGCAGCGATCGCTGCCCCCCAGCCAACTCCCCCCACTTTCTATGCGGAGCGTGACGCCATATGGTATGGAATAGCCCTGGGGCCAGTTTGGGGCAGCTGTCCTGGCTGTGCCCCCTCCCAGCTTCTTGTGCCCCTGGCAGAGCAGGGGAAACTGAAAAGTCCTTGACTGGTGTCAGCACTACTCAGCAACAACTGAAACATCAGTGTGTTATCAGCATCGTTCTCATCCTAAGTCCAAAACACAGCACTATAGCAACTACTAGGGAGAAAATGAACTCTGAATTAAGCTGAAACCAGGAAAAGGAATATTGACCTGCGGAGAACTTAGTTGCCCAAACTCAGTATTATTTCAGGCAGTACAGTATCCTTCCTGGCCCCCAGTTACCTCCCTAGAGAATGCAAGTCTTCTGAAGAGCTTGTTCTCAGTTCTGTAACCCTCAGCCCAGGCAGTCTGCTCTCTGTGAGCCAAGCCTGGTTTGGCACAGCCTGATGGAGAAAATTGTTAGACAGGTGTGAGAAAGTCCATTAGCTACATGTAACATAGGGAAAGCAAAGCCAGAGGCAGCTGAGCAATTGCTTAGCAATTGGTTAGCAGATCAAGGATTCAAGAAGAACACTGACATACAAAGGTTTAAAACCCAAAGGGAAAAAGCAGAAATGGAAACCCAGCAACATTGAGCATCAGCCTGTTCCTCACCTGACTGTTGAGTGGTTGCCCAGTTGAGATGTTTTGGGTATTTCATTGCGGGATCATATTAATGCTTCGCCTAGTAGCTCAAAAATTACCCAATAAATAATTGCTTTGCACTTGTAAGTTGCGTACATCATTCTTTGCCGAGTCTCTCTGTGCGTAATAGAATTTGCCCATACAAGGAGAAATGATGCCTGGACATAGTGCCTAGAGCACCTTGAGATGCCTCAAAATATTATGTCTAGCTTCCAGCTGCCATGCCAGAATGCTGTGGATCTCCAGTGTATCTAGGGTTTATCTGCCAGTCCCATGATGACGTGGCAGATAATCTAGGGAATTTCAAATGGTCCAAATGGACAACTGATTCTGCCCACCCTAGCTGTAGTTTACCTGCATAACATGGAGGGAAAACAATCTATTTAATGCTCCTACTCTGAAATTCACTTTGGAAGATCCTACTTTCCTTGCCAACCGTGTTGACTTTTAGAGAACAGCAAGTCCTGCATTAAGTTCCCAGATTAGGTCACCAAATGCATCTCTTGGTGCCCACACGAAGTATTAGCTTCAGACAGGAAAAATCTAAATGTAGGTGCCTCCACAGCAAGGGTCTAATATAGTGTCTAATTCAAAACATCCCACCATATCTGAGACATGTTTTGGGAATGGGAAACCCTCCTGTTATAGTGATTGAATATCTAGGAAGCTGAGCAGTCTCAATTTAATTGCTGAAAAACAGTTCCTAAAAACTAATGCCACCGAGATAACCAAGGATGTATGTTGGACATCTCTGATAGAATTTGACACAAGCAAATAGATAATTGTCTAATGTTTGTATGTGTGTTTAGACAACTATGTTAAGGCAAATGATTCAGTGAATCTGGAGAGCTACTCAGTTTATCCTACTGGATAGCTGAAGAAATGCCAGCATCCACTGATGATTTTGGCTAGATTGCAAGCACTCAGTTCAACTTCTTTATCACAGGCATCTACTGTCATTTGTAATGCATTACTGTAATCTCCCTGGCCTCAAACTGTCATGCCAGAAGAATGTGGGTCTCCAAAATGTCCTGTGTTGTATCTTTCCATTGCAATTAATGGACAAATTCCTGTCAATTGCAACAAGCCTGGATCAGAGTTCTCATGAAAAAGGTGAACATAAAACAAAGCAGACTCATCAATGTCTCTAACAAGTCTTGTGTTATAACTGCTAATCTGGCAGATACATTTTGGGTATTGTGGGTTTTCTCCAATGAAACTAGACACTGATGCTTACATAACTGATTTGTGCCTCCTTTGACTTTAATGGAAGTTCAGATATCTAAAGCACTACTGGTTGTGTTGTTGAATAAGATGATTTTTAACAACTAACATAATTTCCTCAAAATACATGAGAAAAGGTGTTTTCAGGGGGGGCAGGAGGGGAAGAAACAAAAAGCCCCACCAAAACCCAACTTACCATATATATTTGCTGGCCCAGTTGAATAGCAAACTAACATTGCACATTCCTAGATATATTGTCTTTTGCATGTTTTCCAGAAGAATGTTGGCACCACTTCTTTGCAAATTAGTCTCTAAAAAAAGTTGACCCATGGAAAAGAAAACTTCTGAGAGTACGGAGGAGTTTAGTATATTCCATCTTTGAGCTTCCAATCACACCAGCAAGTGGAAAAAGGAGATTCCCTCACACTCTAAAGAAAAGCAAGACTTGTAAGTCTTGGTTATGAAACGGGACAATTTTGTTTTACATGAATTGTTCTGCTCTGTCTCCCCTGTTTCCTGTAGCCTTATACACATTTCTACTGTATTTCTGCAGTAGAAACTACCTACATAAAATTAATCTTGATGACATCATGTGGAGCTAGTTAGTCAGAACATTTAAGGAGGATAAAGCACTTTAGCCTTAAGGACTCTTAAAATGAGAATCATTTATTCTCTGTTGTCTTCTGTGAAATGGATTCTTGCTGTTACTAATGTAAAAACCTGCTGCTAAATGTTTTGACTGTACATATTAGCCAGCTGGTGGTTCAGTTCTTACTATTGAGTTGCCCAGAACTGAAATAATTAATTTAGCTAAGAAAAGTACATTGTGTTGTACCTTTTGGATTTGTGACTGTAATCTGTAATCACCAGGGAGTTTATTTGGATTTGCAATAATACTGGAGTTGGTAATTTATAACAGCAGAACAGGAGCTCACTAAGTAGAGCTTAGAAGCTTGGAGTTTTTCAAGAATAAGTTGCAAAACTCTTTATAATACGGATGCTGTCAGCAGTTTACAATTGGCTAAAATATTAATCTGTGTTATCCTAATAACCTGAAAGCAAAATCTGTGGATTTGAAAGGTCTCTTTCTAAGCGCAGGTATCCTTAATATTGTCTCTTCATACCTGTATAGCAAGAAATAAACCAAAGCTCATTGCAGTCTGTGGAAAGGCTTCTGTTGACTGTAAAAAGATTGGACTCAAGTTCTCAACAAAAAGACTACTTAAACCCAAAGATATCCATTAATGCTAATTTATATGATTTTTCACTGCATATTTTTTATTTCTGTAAACTTCTGCTTACTCCTTGTGTTACGATAGGCTTCTAAGAAATGTAATATATCAAGACTACCTGATACTTGAAAATTCTAGTCAGGCAAATACTGCTATTCATATGTATTAATTCGTTATTTGATCCACATGCTGGTTTTGATTTTTAAAAGGAAGAAAAGAAAAGAAATTGTGGGGGGGAGGCAACCATATGATACTGCAGTTCTCCAGAAGATTGCTAGCAAGCAGATGAATATTTGTCATATAATATTCATCATGTCAGGCACTGTGTTTGTCTAACTTTATTTTTTGGTTTTGTAAAACTTCCCTCATGGTCCAGTAAGACATTGATTTATCTTTCTTGCATAAGGACTCCCTAGAGAATGGACCTTCTCAGATATCTAATGGAGCCAGATGCTGATCCTCCTACCCTTGAAGAATACAGAAGAACCGGAGGATACTCTCAGACTCTAAGGCTCTCAAAGCCATCTATCGAAGGCTCTGTTTCCTAAATAAAATGTGTCTCTACTTGCAGGAATGGATGGTTGACCTGGTGATGTATTGATTTAACATTAAAAGGATTTGCATTAGTCAGGTTTGGTGTATGATAGATTCTAGTACTGCAGCTAGATGAAGAGTTAGAGTGGACCGTCATATGTCACTGCAAAATAGAGAAAGTGAGAAGGCTGTAATAGCATCAACACTAATCGCTTTGAAATGCAGCTGGGTTTTGTTATTGTTATTTCACAACAGTGATGAATTTTATAATTGTGTATTGCTACAGTTTGTGTTTTAAGGACACTTTTCTATTTTATTAAATTCAGTGCTGGTCTGTTAATGTACAATTATTCACAGATGTTTAATTACAGTTTACAGATATAAAACATCATGTTTTAGCAACTTGGTTCTCAGTAGTGACCAGAAAGTGTATTTTCTGAATTGCTAAAGCCAGGAGGAAGGTATTGGCAATACTTAGCAGTCTCTTTCAGCCCAGGTGTGTCATGAGCTCAATAAAGTTACTAAATACTACCCCAATTTAAAATTGGCAAATAGAAACTGCCAGGTATGACTGTGAACATCACACTGAATGTGTATCATCATAAGTAGGAATAGAATCATAGAATCATNCATATTATCATTAAAATCATAATGACAGTATTACAAATTATTTCCACCACAGTAAAATATGAAATTTCTATTCATTTTCATTCCACTCTTCATGGAGTGGAAGAACGTGCTCTCCCAGTGATGAAAGGAAAAAAAAGGTCATCAAAGAATTAAAGAAGTAGGCCAGAAAAATATTTTAATAAATTGCTTCTATCAGATTCTGAAAGTCTTCTAGTTTTCTGTAAGAAATCTATTTAATGCACTTATCTATCATAATTTCATAGCCAGTGGGTTACTTGTGGGAAAACTCTTAATTTGGTAATATTTTATTATGCTTATATGCAGGTAATACACCAGCAAGTTTATAAAAAACTGAACAGACAATATATCAGTTCTCCTATTCCTAGCACGGATATAATCTTATATGCTGGCATTTGGTGCAATATTCCCAGCCCTTTCTTTCAAAAGACAAAGCAGAGTCCTCCCCTGTCTGGAAAAAAGGTCTGTAGAGATATTTCATGGATAGTTAGAGGAATGTGGGTTATGTGAATCACGAGTTACATGTTGAAAATAGTATTTCTAACATATTCTTCCAGATGTCTGTGCATTTGTTTGCCACAAAAATATTTTCATTTTCTTCCTTGTCACTGTTTCTCACTGTGACATGTCTTGGTTTTAAAACATACATAGTGTTCTTCAGAAAAATAAAAATAATTTAAAAAATATCTTTTTAAATCATTTTGCAACTGTTTTCATCAAGCACAATTGCACAATTAATTTATCGATGTCTTGTAAAATTAGGATTTCTACACACANCTATCTGGGAGATCGACACCCACCTCGCTACAACCTCCTGTCAGGCAGTCAGAGAGAGCGAGGAGGTCTGCCCTCAGCCTCCTCTTCTCCAGGCTAAACATCCCCAGTTCCCTCAGCCGCTCCTCATGAGACTTGTGCTCGAGACCCTTCACCAGCTTCGTTGCTCTTCTTTAGACGCAAGAAGAGAGAGTCCTGAAAACAGCACCTTACTTTAATTTTAATATACCAGAAACTATTATTGAATCACCTTTTTTATGGCAAAAGGAAATAAGACAGAGAGTGGGGCAGTACCATTTTATTGCCCTTGGGTGAATCCTCTTCCAGAACCAACAAGCCAGAGCAGTTCTTTCTTTAAATAAAAACATAAGAAAAAAAGACAAACCAAGCTAACAACCAAAAAAGGTTTGTCCAGTTCAATGTATTGTCTCCAGCAGCAAGTATATGATAGCAGATGTCTAGAACAGGGATAGTATGTAGTAATACTTAATTGGAGGGAAATTGCGATCAAGACAAGCAAAGTTCTTGCACAGTATAGCCACACCAATAGTAATCTCCTTGATAAATATCTTATGTGAGAAGGACACTGAAAGTTCTTGGATTTTTTTTCTCAAACACAAACCAGAAGCAAACTAAAGATTTACAGACTTATGTCCTACCTGTCACAAATTGCTTTTCATAAATAAAAATGTCTCGAGTAGTATTGCTTCTAAACTTGTTCAAAAATTTTATATTAAAAGATATATAGAGAGAAGCTGAAGTACAGTTTAAGTGTTTATTCATTTTACCCAATAACAGGACTTTGATTCTGAATGAACTTAGAGATACCCTTGCATTCATTTTTCAAAATTTACATTTAAATAAAATATTGTTTTACACTTCATTCAGTATTAAGAATTGTGTATAATAATATTATCCTTGCACAAGAAAATGAAATTTTCCTGTGATGGTACTGAATGATTTCCATTTATATGCAGATTCTGACTTTTACCTCAGTGAGAATGCATTCTTTGAAATAAAAGCAGGAAAATAAACATTGCTTCAAAAAAAAAAAATCTCAGGAAGAAGAAACGTTAGCTCTAATCAAGCATGAGTTAGCTTCCCTCTGATGAGCAACCCCACCCTCCCAAGAGGATTTATTTTATTGCTATTTTTTTACTGACAGGCAAAAATGTCTCAAAACATCCAAACTGTCGTCTTTTCATTACTTTCCCTTTGCCTTATCACTACTGCTTATTGCTCTAAGCTATATATCCTCCTGACCTCTAAGGCTTGTGACTTGGAGATTGTATTTTACTCTCCCTATATGTAAAACTGGTATCTAATTTTCCCCTCTCCATCCTCCACAACATAGCAGGAGGCAAACTGTTGCTGGCTGCTCCAGTTTTTGACCATAGCCTAGACAACTCCAGCTTTGATTCACTGTAACATCCTCATCATGGGACTCCCTAGTATTCACGTAATTATTCCGCAGACATCAGCTGAAACTATCACACCTTTCAGGCTCACCAATTCAAAATATAAATGTCAATCAATCAACTTCTATAGTGCTGTGTCTGCCATGTGCTGGGAAAGTGACCTGACATACCTGATTGCTCCATGGACAACTCAAAAACTCCTTCTACTGTGTTTTGAGCTGCTGTGTCTTTTGCCATCTGATAACAGAAACACTGCCTTTTCCCTTTCTCTCCAAGAAAACCATCGTTCCTACGTTTCCAGTCCATATATCTTTGCCTTAGCCTTATTGTGCACTTGGAAAAGCTGATGGCTCACTTCAATTATCCAGGTAGATATGTCTATTTTCAGGTGAGTGAATCCCCCCCTTATAATTCAGTGTATGCAATATGGAGAGTCTGAAAGAACAAAAGCTATCCACAGGCAAATTTTCCTCAGCAAAATAGTTTATATGTATTTGATTAACTTTGATAATCATTTACAATAACAGAAGACAGCACATATCAAGACAAGGAACTATAATGTATTGTTTCTAAATCCACATTTTCATTTTAAAAAAACACACAAATTTTGGTTTAAGGCCAAATAACTTCTATTTCCAATGTATTCATAAATTTTTTTCATAAAGAAAGATTTTGAGGCTCAAATGAGTTAAAAAAGCATACTCTTGTTTTCAGTCTTATTATGACAAAAACCTGTTATGTTAATTTTGGAGAGGAGAGGTAATCAATAAACTTCTCTAACCCCATAATCATAAAGGAATAAATGGTGAATATAATCATAGGTAAACACACTATCTCTGCCCTTAAGCAAATTTTGCTTCCTTATACATTTAATTCAGTCTTCATCAGCATATCATTTCTCTTGAAGAAGAACAATCACTTATGATGCCATACTGAGCCATGTAAAGCAGCTTAAAATTGACTATAGTGAGATGTTACTGGGATATAACAAAGTCTAATCTATCTAATAGCAGATGTTTGGCATTCAAGTACATATTTTTAAAGAGACCAAACTCTTCTTTACCGGTGGTGAATATACTGGAAAGGCATTTTGGCTGAAGGCAGAAACTATGTAGTGATTTGTTCTTAATTAAATTTTATATATTGAAAGGAAAAAAAGTGAGGGATAAGAGACCAGGGTCAAGAAATTTTTTATTCTGCTTTTCAAGGGGAAAGAGACAAAAGTACCATTTTCAAAAATATGCTAAAACCCCACTTGTGTGTGCTGCAGAGGAACACCTGACTGTGGTTAAGCAATAACTTCTAGTAAAACTACCTACAACAGTATATAACAGTTAGAAAGGGAAGGGAAAATGTGCTTCACACCGGGCTGTTAGTCATATAAAGCACCCCAGTTATTTAAGAAGTGGAAAGGAAACAGCATCTTGGTTAACTCAAGTTATAACATCTTTGTTATAAGTACTGACTTATCACTTTGCTTATTATAAAATACTCACCATTTTGTCTATTATAGTGAGAATTTTGAAATATTTGGTGTCTGTTCTGAAGCACAAAGCTTGTGCAGCATTGTCCTGATATTTCCACCATGCAGACCACCCTTACAATGAATGAGGAAGCCCTCCTAGACAGAATGGGCTGGAAAACCCAACCCAATAATGTTTAAACTCTACAACACTTGCCACCACCACTGCCTGGGAGCATCACATTTGACTGAAAGCAAAAATACCATAGAATAGACTTATTCTGTGGATTTTACAAAATGAGTTGACATGAAAAACCCACAAATCAGAAATTATTAATCTAGGCAACTCTATCATGCAGAAGAGAGATGGAGTCATGTATGCATGCTGCAGATAGGGACTCAGTGAAGAGGGATTTTTATCTGCAGTGAAAATCAAAGACAATATGAATCTAGACACTTCCAGAGCATCCAAAACCAAAATATGGGGCTAACCCAAATATGCAACTGCATCTTTTTTTCCTGAGAAAGATACAGATCAAGTATCTCCAGTATGGCTCATCCAGCATTATGCTAGAGCAGCATTACATTCTTTCTTCTGTCACACTCAAACTTTTTGATCAAGTAACCAAATGCAAAATAGGGAGACTTGTGGCAGGATGAGTAACATCAGACACTTTAGTCCTAATATATCAGTGAGATAAATAAGAATGGGACATCAAGAATGCTGTCATCTCAGAGGTAAAGTTATTACCTTTTACTGAGAAAGATGAGACATTTTCCATTATGGGAGATTGTCTTCCATTTTCAGTGACTTGCAATTGCCTCTGACTGTGCTGCTCACACAAAATTCATAACAGGTAGAAAAAAATCTGCTTTAATCAGGTTGTAAAATGCAGTGTGAAGAGAGCTAAAAGTTGCTCCTTCACATTTAACTTCACATTTAACTTTGTTTACATTGTCACTGAAAGTGACTTTAATTTAATTGATCTAAAACATACAACAACTTGAAGTCCAAGAATTGCTCTGAGTATACCTTTTCAATTCTATACTTTTCAATACAGGAGAAAGACAAATGTGTCCATATTTGTGCAATATTACTATATAATATACATAAGTTTGTGCTCACATATGCATGCAAATCGCTTGGGATGTATTTTGTGCTACAAGAATGATTATCAAAGGATGAAAACATGCCTGTAATAAGAAAGGAGAAAAAAAGTCAGTCACCACATTAATAAACAAATTTTAGGTCAACCTTTCTTCTTTTAAATCATAGTTTTAATGAAATCTGGAATAGTAGGAAACCTGATACCTGATGATCTTACATCTCTAAAGCAGATGGCTTCATTATCGCTTGTGATTGGAAAAGCTCATCTTGTAAGAGTCACCAGAGATTTCATGAATATCTGGAAACAAAAAATTTGGAGGTTTGCTGTTATGTCTACAAAATTAGCCTAATATTGATTTTCTAGTGCATTAAAATCTGAAGTGAGCCAAGTTTAAATCTGAGGAGACTGAAAATAGTGCTATAGCATCGGTTACTTTATTGAAAATCAAAATATTCTAATTATATTTCCCACATATTTGGATTCCTCAATGTCCTTAGTCACATATAAGGGGAACGTAAGTGTCTGAAGTCTTGATGCATCTATTATTATAGTCCAGCTGCGATAAAGAGCCATTAAAATCTCATTGGCCATATATTGCTATACTTAAAACACAGCAGAAGCATTTTGTACTAGCCAGTAACATTATAATATTTCTCAGACTGGGGAACATTGATGGTATTCAACATAACGGAGGCCAATACGTTAACTGGAGTGTAAAAGATGGAAAGGAAACAACCAGAAAAAAAAAAAAATTTAATATATTCTGTTTCTGTTGGGCAAAATCTGCATCTGCAAATCCAACAGTGAGGTACCCAGTACTGTGATCTTTCAATCATTTTTGTGAGTGTGAAAAGCGATTTCAGTGCCTGAAACGTTCTGATACATGCACACACAAGATGCTGCACAAAAAAAAAAAAGAGGGGAGTAATGTCTCCATACACTGTGTCTGTAAATAAAAAGCTTAAAAATATGGGGTAACACAAAAGCCAACACAGAAATTTAGGCAGAGGAATCTGAACAAGGAAGGAATGACAAGTCCTTAAAACATGATGAAGGAATAGCTCCTATTACTGTGGGATAGTGGCAGCATCGTTCTTTCTGGCTGTGATCACGCTGATTTATTGTGATATCATCTTACCTAACTTTAGATACCTGTGACATGCATCTGAGAGGCTTAATCTTCATTTCTCGTATAGTCAATAGAGAAAAGGAGCCGCATATAAGATGTATTCATCTAACCTGTTCTAAAGTAGGAAATATGTTGTGCCCTGAGAGTTCGTATTTCTTTCCACTGACTATCAAGAGAGTTAAGACAGTTTGCTCAGATGAAGTCATCCACACACTGGCTGACATCCCCATTCAAGGATGATACAAGTTAGTTCCCCAGCTTTCTGCACAAGGCTAACTCTTCTGGGCCCATGCAGCTCTGCTACATATTTGGTTAAGAATATCCCACTTCCTTTTTAATACATACACCATTTGCTTGTTGCTCTTATTTAAGATTCTTAAATCTTTAAAATATCTGAAGTTTTTGTTTTCTGGCTGCTCCAGGTATTACCACCAGAAAAAAACAAAGAATCTCAGAAATGCTGGTTGGAAGGGATGTCTTGGAGGTCATTTAACCCAATCTCCCACTCAAAGCATGGCCAGCTGGGGCCTTGTCTAGCCAGACCACGAAAACCTCCATGGATGGAGATCCCACAACCTCTCTGGACAACCTGTACCAGGGTTGTGTTGCGTCTTAGAGATTTTTTTTTTTTTGCCTGAAGCTTTCAAGCTGCAATTTGTGACCATTGTCCCTTGTTATATCATCTGGCACTTCTGAAGCGAGTTTGGTTCTATTACATTTGGCACTAGATATCCTTTAAGGAACTATAAGCAGCTATTCCAGCTCCCCTTTTCCTCCTCTTTGTCACACTAAACAAACCAAATTATCTCTGATTTTCTTTGTCTAACATGTACTGTAGGTCCCTGACCATTCTGTAACCCTCTACTGGACCCTCTCCAGTTTCTCCACACCTCTTTTGAAGTGGGAGCCTAAAATGGATGGAGTATTCTAGGTGTGGCCTCAGCAGCATCAAGTAAAGGGGGGTTATAATTTCCCTCCACTGGCTATGCTTCTCCTTCTATACCCCAGTACACGTGCTTGTCACAATAAGGAAAAAAACAAACTGTTCATACTCAGCCTGGCATCCACATTGATCCCTAGTCCCCTTCATAGGGCTAATTCTCAGGCAATTGCTTTCCAGCCTGCACATGGCATGCAATTCCTAGGTACAGAGCTTTTTCCTTCCCCTCACGGAACTTCACGAGGTTCCTGTTGACTCAGTCCTCAAGTTAATCCAGGTTTGCCTTGATAAGCCTTTGGACCAAAGTTCACATTCCTCACGTCAGCCATTTCCCTTCAGTTTGTGCCATGTAAAAAGATCGTTCTGTGTCACCATCGAGGCCACAGATGATGATGCTGAACAGCACTCGTCCAGCACTCGTCCCCTAGTGTGCTGGGTACCCTCTCTCCAGCAGCTGCCTGCTGGGCATCTAGCCACTGATCACTGCCCTTTGAGCCTGACAGCCCAGACAATTTTCTAGCCACATAGCAGTCAGATTAGGCAGCCGGGGTCTCCCCAGCTACCAAATGAGAACGCTGTGGGAGACGGTGTCAAAAGCCTTACCGAAGTCAAGGTATATTACCTCCACAGCTCTTCTCTCATCCGCAGAGCCAGTCATTTTGTCGGAGAGGCAATCAGGTTGTTCAAGCATGATTTGCCCTTGAATGCCTGCCGTGAACACTCGCAGCGTCTGAATGCAGCTGGTCTCACAGTCTTTTAATTTTAACACCTGCAAACCGGCAATCTCAGTCCTGCAAGGCTGTTGAACCCAAAACTGATGTTGAAATGACACAGCCAGCACCTGCTGCACTTCAGGACGTCATAGATTTGTATTCATTTTTTCAGAGCACTGTTTCTAGGGATGGCAATAGACTCCTTAAGATCACACTTGCAAATTAACAAGTAATAATAGAAATATTAAATTCCTAAATACCTCCACATCTCATTCTTTGGGGGTATCTTTTATTTCCCTAATCAAGCCTTAAACTAAATCAAGTTAACTTGAAACAACTGAGTAATAAACAGAGAAAGTGTTTTTGGAGTCATTCCGATGTTCTAAACATTAGTGATGAGACATCCGATTAAAAGCATTCTTTACTACAATCTTCTGTGAATAAATGATAGCGTCTATTCATGTTTACTATGGGTATAGAGCCATGCACAATACACATACATCTTAGGCAGGTTTCCAGGACACATAAAGGTATATTCACAGGAATTACTGCTAGTATTTTTGTCAATACCATCATCTATTTTAGGATATTCCACATGTAACATTTTCAAATACCAGGTTTCATTGTTTCCATTTAAAATAGCATGCTTTGAAATCATGGCAGGGCTGCCTTATATGACATGCATTTTTGTCTTTCAGAGGCAAACAGATCAGTTACTGAACAGTAAAGGTCAAAGAATAAATCAATCATTTCACTAATAAGCTATCTTCAAGCAATAGCTGTATAAGGAATAGAAGAACATTTAGCTTGGTATTGTTTGCACAGATATTTCAAGAGAAAAGGCTCAAGATGACATCCTGATCCTCATCAGTCGTCTGAGAACAGAGCTTTAAGATGCTGGATAGGTCAGAGCTAAGTGCTGTAACAGGCAGGTTCTAGGCTAGCCAGCAAACTAGTTACATGTATTGTATGCTGTCAGTTGAAGGAATGGACATTTAAGTGTATTTGTAGTATTTGCAAACAAATATCCGATCATCTTCATCTGCTGAATACATAGAATACATCTCTTTTTCCTGCTTTCTGGTTGTTTATGTTTTTTCTTCCTAAATATTTTTTGTCCATAGGACTATCCTAGGTACACCTGTGCTTTTGCCTTTGGACTCACTTCTGGTCATGAGGAGATGGAATGGTTAGTTTCTCCTTTCTGTTGTTTTTACCTGTATGCTTTTTTGTTTGCTTGTTTGTCTGTTTGTTTGTTTTAACAAGTATGCTGACATTCTGGGTATGCAGTCACAACTATTTATATCACATCAAATAAACAGTGATTGTAATAGTTAATCACTATCAGAGACTATCCTTATCATTCAAATACCACTATTTAGCAACAGCTGCCACTTTCCAGTACCTGTGATACCAGAACACATTCCTGAAGGACAAAGTCTGTGATATCAGAACACATTCCTAGAGGATAAATAATGTCATATAGCCGGAGAGGAGGAAGAAAGAGTAAAAGCCAAAAGCTGCCACAAAATGAATTTATACTTTACTAAGTGCCTGTGTTGTTAAGCAGAAACCTTCTTCCTCTTCTGAAACTGATGAGCAAAGCTGGCTCTTGGAAATCATGCACATGCCAGAAGAAAGCAGCATAAAATCTCTCTCCAACCTAAAAGGCAGCATTGTCTTGCCTTTATGAAGAACACATAGTCTTAAGAGGAGGAACAAGTAGGAATCACTGAATTGAACTGGTGTTCACTGTTGTTAGGTATGACATAAGAATGACAGCGGTTTTCCAGTTCTGTGTAGAAATATGGTAAATATAAAGTATTTGGCAACTGAAACAAAATTTCTAACAGAGAAACTGTATTTGAAGTCCTTACCTGCAGAACCTATAGTCAGGAGGCTCTGCTTATCAGCTAAGAAGTTCTGCAAAATATGCTGAGGTTTAATACTCGTTATTTGTAGTTAGCTCACTACAGAATGGTGCCTTGGTGCCTTGGACAGAATTTGCTGGCTAAAGTGAAAGCCCAGACAGCTTAGTGAAATAATATAA
>VZTL01038765.1:0-125455 GCA_013400535.1 Scopus umbretta
GAAGGAGGGAGGGAAGGGGAAAGAAAGAGAGAACCTTCCCGCTATCCCGCATTCTTCTAATCTCTTTCTTTCTTTTTAAAACAGCTCTTCAGTTTGGAGGGATATTAAAAATAGAAGAGTGTTAGATTTGGCAATAAATTACTGTCCAGATGAAGGGAAAACAATTACAAATTGGAAACAGATTTATTCACACTCAGTGCATTAATGAAAACGTTAAAAAAAAGCTAAACTGGGTATACTGTGTGGAAAAAAATAATGGCCCAGCAGGTCTACTTTTTATTAACAACTCATCAGTAAGCAGGTTGTAATTCATAACAAAGAATTTACCCCAAGGAACACCACAGGACTGTGAGCTTTTTAGTTTCCTAAGAAAATACATATGTTGTTCCACTTGGTTTCCTTTCAATAAAACCCACCAGTTAGCACTTCATTTTCGAGCTGTTCTGACAAATCAGGTGAGTTAGCTTTGTAGAAAAAACAGAAGCCAACTTTTCAGCTGAGAATTTTAGGGAATTTTTTAATAACTTAAATAAATTTCCCAAACGGCAAGGAAGCATGATAAAAGACTGTGAAATGAGTTTGTTTGGAACAGCTTGAAAGAATTTTTCTTTTAATTTGCTTTATTAATTTTTCCTGAGGAAATATTTAGGGATACATCCCTTACTGCTAAGGTATGTGTTTGAGACAAAAGGAATTTTTATGATTTTTGTTGTGTTTTTATAGTGTCTTGAAACCTGATTAAAGATACTGATGAAAACCTGCCCACTAGTTTGCAGCTACGTGCAAGGCCTAAAGGAGGTTGAGGCGCCAAGAAATCAGTTTTGTGAAGGTCAGTCTAATATGACGTGTCTCTTACACGTAAAATCCTGTATTGTTTTGTTTGGCTGCTCCTATCACCTGCATACAGAAAAGCCCTCTTGAAGGAAGGAAATAATCAAGAAGGCAAGTAGGAAAACAGAGAAAATTATAGGAAATGCAAAGAAAGAATAAGGAACCAAGGTGCAAAATTGGTATGGATTTAAATAAATCACTCCAGCTTAATTTATTACAGTGTGGTGCTGGTCAGGACATGCACCATGGCCAGCCTGGGTTCGGTTCACAGAGATAACAGACCTGCCACAGTGTCAGCGCCTCCTGGTTGTACCAATCCCTATTATAGCTGAGCAGGATCCTGCATTCAGTCATTTTTCAGAGGAAAGAGGGCAATCTTCCCAATACTTTTTCACCACACTCAGTCCTTTCCAGAAGGTTTGATAGAGCAGAGATCTGGTGCAAGGCTCCAAGAGATCACTGAGAGTTTTCTCATCAACTTATTTCATATACACTGTTTATCAAACATCACAGAAGCAAAATGAACTACCTGCTCCAGAATTTCCCAAAATTATACTGGAATGTAATTTGAGGTGCAGAGGAGACTGGGTTCCTAGTTATTTATCATTCCTGACTTGGCTAGAGTGGAACACTGAAAAAGCAAGGACTATTAAGGAGCACAGTACATACATAAGGCTCCTTATAGCCAATGGCATGTTTACACTGAGTAAATGCAATTGGAAATTAATTCTAACCCTTCTCCAAAAGGAGAGGTAGTTGGAGTTGAGAGTCAGCAGTTTCTCTTCCATCTGCTGTGTCTCTGATGAACATACATCATTCCCTTGGGTGCAAATCACAGAGACCTTCAGCCCTCAGTGGAAGAGACACGCACAATTACTTGTTTCAGAAGTGGTGAGAATTGGGAGTCTGCTGGTTCACATGTCACTGCCATAACTAGGTAGGGTCAGCAAGAGCTCTGAGAGCACCTTACATTAAGTGGCAAAAGTCTCTGTGACATACGTGTATATTATAAAGCTCATAGGAATAAATCCAGGAACGCACTTAGGCTCAACAGTAACCTTTTAGAAGGCCTGACTCTCCATAAAGCTGTTTAAAGCAGTTTAAAGTGGTAAAGACTCTTCCTGGAAGATAATATTAGAACATTTATAAGGCAGCGCTTTTAGGCCTTTACTTGCAGACCCACTGTGCAGGATCCAGTTGCAGAGAAGGAGCAGTCCAGCTATGTCAAAAGCAACATATTTCTGTGAATGTCAGGCTGGAGTAGGACTCGAACATTGATATTTCCAAAGCACTTCATCTGAGAAATGCTGGTCAGGCAAGTAGTTAATACTCAGAGACCTCTGCAGTGACACACAAATGGAAACAACCCACTCCCTCTTCCATTACAGTAGGTCTGGGCCACGGTATCCTCTGCAATTAGAGACAGTTTAAGTGCTTAAGGATGCAGCTCATAGCTTGGAAAGTGTAGGCAGCTGAAGCATTTAGGCACATGAAATCACTGCAAGATTAAAATACTTATTGTGTTCATCCACTTTTAGCCAATCTCCAATTTGTAATCTGTCCAGAAAAAAATGAGATCATATATCTGCTACTCAAATTATTTTACTATCTGCCAAAGAATGCTTCTGGGAAGGGTTATTCTTCCCAGCAGAAATGTAGGAAATAAGTTGGAAAACATTAATTCATATTAATAAAAAAGGCCTGTGAAGACAACAGCCGTTTGATCCTTAGATAAACTGTAGACAGTTTTCACTATTTAAGTCGTCGTGAGTGATGTACTGTAGGTTTAGAGGGGAAAAAGGAGCCAAGAAAAAGAAGAGAGAAAAGAAAAAAGCCTGGAGAAAATATTTACTTGCATACTTTTCCTAGGAAAATATAAATGTGGCTAATGAAACAGACTTTTCGATACTCTGTAGCACTCCCCGAGGGATCTGGAGGAGATACTTTCCACCTACTCCTAAGCTCGCTTCAGCAGTCACAGCCGGGGTTTCTGCAGTGGGACCCTCGTGGGCACAGGCTTTGCAGGCATTTGCAGAAAGATGGATGTGGGGGATTGATGGTGCCTTTTGGGCCAGAGGATGGCAGCTATGCCAACATGGCAGCCACAGGTGTTTGGAGGAGCAGCTGCCCAGCTGGGAGTCTGGCTGCAGGGAGGACCTGGCCTGGGGGAACCAGGGAGCTGATGGAGATGGGGCAGCCACATCCAAAAAGAGCTACAGCATGCGAGAGGAAATCCAAAACATGAATTAGTTTAAATTGTCCTGCCACCTGAGAGGGGCTGTAGGTGCTTCTCAGGGTGGATAGCGCTCTTGGGTAGACCTTCACACTCCTTCCTTTTCTGCAGCAGCTTTCCCTGTTCCTGAAGGCCACTCCCTGGCAGCCACAATTCACCTCTAGGTGCCTTTAAAACAAGAACTGTACTGAAAGAGAAAACAGAAACCAGCACTCATGGTTTCTGCTCCAGAGGTAAGTAGAGATGCATGGGACATGAGGACAGACATGACCCCTTGGGTGCTCTCCACTGTGCCTCATCCAGGGATGGGTTCTTCTCAGCTGTGTCTGCCCTGGTTTGGAGTCTCCAGAGACAACACGAAGGAGGCTCTCCTGAGGTCACAGCCAGGAGAGAAGGGGGACCAACACTATGGCTTTCTCCAAGCCTGAGCCCTGGACGGAAAACCTGGGTAGCAGGAAAGTTTCTTCACTCCCAATCCTGACCTCTGCTTCTGCTGGTGAAACCAGTCTGGGTGATCCTTTTGTGTTTTATTGACCTGATTGCTCTGGATGCCAAATTGACTGGATGTCTCATACATCTTAAGCTTATATCAAATGTAAAACTTCCAGTTTGGGGGTTGTTTTTTCCCCAGAATTCCAGAATTAATATTTATTCCCTGATGTGGCCACCCAACTCTCCTTTCTGAAAGCCCAGCAGGTGCTGGGGCTCACTGTGGATGCCCATGCAGGGGTGAACCAGGTGACTTGAGGAACTCTCTGGGAGGCCTGTTGATATGTGTTTGTCAGTGGAACAGACAGCTCACTGTGGCTCCCATTTACAAGCTTCTTAAACTAGCTTCTAAACTAGCTTTTAACAAAGAAAATGTGTTAAAGTACCAATAAAACTGCTCTAATAAGCCCTCCATAGCAAACTCCTAATTGAAGCTCATAAAGAGAGCTCTAAACAGTATTTAAAGTGCAAAGAAAACATATTGGTCCTCAATGCAAACAAGTAGATGTGGTGCTGATGCTTTTTATTTGACCAACATGAAAGCTGCAGAACACAAAAATGTAGGTGTGGGATGTGTGTGGTTAGAAAGCTGGTTATTGGACTTACAGGAAGGTTTAAAATCTCTCCTTGAACAAGCAGGCAGTTCAGCTCCAGCACATACAACCTGCCCGGAAACTTGTACAAATGCCTTTTTCCGTTGTACCCTTTCCTGCACACATGGATGTACCTGCAAATACACGCATTTTGCTTACTACTTACTGATTTACTTTTGTATTTCAACTACTGCAAATTATGCTTCTTCTCTTGGTGCTCTGGTGCCACAGTTCAGGCCCTCGAAGGCAACACAGAAACTGAAATTACTCTGCATCACGTTGAGGGCATGCAGTGATTCTTCTTGACTCCTGCCAAGCACCCCCGTGGTGAAAGCCTGTGGAGGGCTTCCCAGAGTCAGCTTTGAGAGCTCCCCCATGAGCGACAATGGTAAGTTTCCTCCAAATCTGTAGGTTTCTCCATAGGCTAAGGGAGATGAAGCACACACAGATGTTAAAGAGGAGGGAGAGGAAAGAGAAATTACATTTGAAAATGGTGCAGCTTGGGAGAGAATGGAGCAACTCATGGCAACCCGTCTCACCTCACTGCAACTCCTGTCCTGTGAAGAAGCAAACTTAGAAATAAAATGTGTCTTCCTCCCACTTGTATATCCAGCTATGAGCTCTACAGAATGGATTTCCCAGCAAAAAAGTAATTGCCTTGGTCTTCCAGATACTGCAGCACTTGTTCCCACTGAAGACAATAAAATTATGATGGCAGGGGTATCAAATGTCCTGCTGGCCAGGACACACACCAGGGTGTCTTTAACTCGGGACATGCAGGTACTGTTAAAGCACATCAGAAAGCTCCAGTTATATCTACAGTCTGCATGGCCCTTGGCTTCCCTCAGTGGTAGGGAGAGGCAGCCGGGGCAGCTAGGCAGCCACATGTGGACGGGAGTGGGGATGGGAGTCAGTCTGGTGGGGGCAGGGAGAGTTAAAAATACCATGGGATGAAATTTTGGGATCAAAGGAGAGGAAATAATAGACTTTGAAGATGGGGAAGGAGGGAAAAGGAAGACTTAGAAGACACCATTAAATTAAAAGTCTTTTGAAAAAGCACTCAAACCTTGTACAGCATATTTGGGCTGCAAGGCTGATACATCCAATGGTATCATCCCCTAATCTGCATCTTCCTCAAGCTCTTTTCAAGGCAGAGCTGCGTTAAAAACCATTGTGCTGCTGATGAAACACTTTGTGGTTTTGCCTCAAGTAATTCACTGGTTTCCACAAAAACTAAAGGCATTTTTTATAGGGAAAAGCTGTCATTTCACTGTGCTAAGCTGTTTCTGCCATAAAAAGGTGTGATTTCACTTCCTGCACATGTGTGAAAATTTAGGATGTGTTCCAGTATAAAAGAACATGTTGCCACATGAAAAGCTGCATTTTTAACAGCATTTGCAAAATCTCACCCTTGACCAAATTTGTCAGTTCTCACAAAATCTTAAAGACCAGACCGTGACTTGTTTTTCTGTAAGTGCACAGATGTGTTAAAATAGTGCAGTGATGGGAAGAAAAAAAAAAAAAANGGACTTGACACAATTGTAATTGTGGAATTTACAAAGACTTTCAGTAGTATAAAGATCACCTGCCTCTAACAGAAGGTGTTTCTCTTGTAAGACTAAGGCTCTCTGACCCTGGGATTCAGCAGGAAATGGGAGCCTTGAGACCTTGTGGGACCATCATATACTATAGGAGGAGAGGAGGACCCCTTCCTACAAGGCACACTGCCTGCCTGATGGATGGTGCAGACCTCCTGTTGCACCCAGAACCAGGAGGAGGGAACAGCAGGCTCAAAATGGATGATGGCAAGACAAACAAATCTGAAAGTTTCCCTAAAATCAGTCAGATACTTCTTGTGAGGCTGGACTCCAAAGCCTTTCCATGTACTGCAGAATCTACAGGTTAAATAAGACTGGGATGCATCATGCAGAATGGGGTTAAGAGAAGAAATCATTGATGAAAGCTCTCAGGCCATCAGTACATCCTATGAAATCATCATAAGACCAAAATAGTTTCTCATTTTCAGCTACAAGGCTAGAAATAGTAAAATAAAAATGGTTGATAAAATTATTTGGCTACTGAAAACTGAACACTTCTAAAGCAGAGAATCTAACGCAGCTGTTTCCCCCACATTAAGTAAAAAAAAAAATATAGTGAAATGGGAATTTTGGATATTTGGATTTTTGTTTACTTCAAAGTATCCTTGTACTGTGTGATACCCATGTTCTACATATGGCCTACAGTATACTTTAGTGTCTTGCTAGCACTCAGATGTACTCAATAATGCTTTATATCAAATTCATTATGAAGTTTCAGAAATTACTTAAAACGCTATTAAAGAGCTAGGGCACTGCACTGAAGTTCACCAAAATCAGCAAGAAAACAGCTCCATTTGAGTTGGAATTGTGAGTCCTGAGGAAAACTAAAGTTAACAGAGAGCTTTGGATCAAGCCCTGAATTGGCTTTCCAAAACAGGTGCAGAACAATGAATAACTCTAGGGCTGAAGTAAATTAGACCCACTCAGGTTTGGTCAATTAGTCATTCTTTTGATCTCTCAGTCTAGCAGAAAAGTAAAAAATGCTCATTTTTACTCATTTCTTCAGCTGTGGGGGCAGGGGGCGGGGTCCTCAGTCTCGAAGTAGAAAAACTTCTCTGGACTTCTTTTTCTTCTCTGTCTCACACTTTATTAGGTTTTGTGCAAGAGGGCAGGTTTGCAGTTGCAGATGTTCAGATGGAGTACTGAGGAATGGGTTCCTGAAGGACACCGAGGGCAGAGCTTCAGGATATTAAAGGAGAGCACACTGATATTAAACCAGCATAAGCTGAATGTGAAATGGCATGGGGCTAGGCTTAGTGCTGCGGTGCCTAAACTTTCACACATAGCAGCTGGGAGCCCACGGCTTCAGCAAATACATCTGGAGAAGAAGCTGGGATGGGTCCCACAGAAAAAAAAAAAACCAAACCAAAAAAAACCAAACCAAAAACCACTGCATAAACAGACTGAGCTTCATAACTGTAAATGACACAAAGAAGAGTGTGAAGAAGTGTGCCCAAAGAAAGGGTGTAAGATTGCCCTGATGAGCCTCCACGGCTCATGTCTTAGGATTTACAGTAAAGAAGCCCATCGGGCGGACAGCAGTGCCTGTTGATCTTCCATCCCTGAAAGCTTCAAAACCGCTTAAGCCTCTTAAGTCTTGGCAGTTGCTTTACTCACCCAGTCATGATAGATCCAGATATAATTGTGCCTTCCTGACTACCCAGCTTACCCGGTGCACCTCAGCGAGGTGTTTGGTGTGCCAGTTCCTCGGTGTTCAACCTCTTTCACCGAGAGCAGGATACTCACATGATCCTGGGAGCAATGGGAGGGAACCCTGCACTTAGTGCACTCACACAAGACGGGGTCAGAAAATCACCCTGGCTTCCCTCCCCATGACTCCCCTCCAGAAGCTCCCTGGCATAGCAGTTTCCAACTCCTCAGGTGAACCCCTTTTTTTTAATCTAAAAATGAAAATAAAAATGTCACTGTCCCAGAATAATTAACTCCACCTTTGCAGGTAGAATATTCATTACTTTTTAACAAAGTTAGTCTTATCCTACTACAAGATATGTATTTTTATCCTGTAAGTTAGTTTTATCCTATGAGAGAATAAGGGAGTTATCCTAGTGTTGTTAAGTTATACTGGAAGTGCCCAAGCAGAACTGCTGTTTTAGACTAGCCAATTCTGCATACCCAAACAAGGCCTAAGACCTTTAATAGATAAAATCAACATTAACCTGTTTCCCAAAGTAGAACTAAAGCAGATTCGAGGATTATTTGTAGTAATGGACATAGGATTTTGCATGTGGACACAAGGTTCAATTTGCCTTATTAGCACTGAATCCATTGTTGGTAAAACTACAGATTAATTTCCTGTACCTTAGCATAGTCGTGTGTACTCAAAACCATGCCAGCCTGTAACCTCAGACCACAGGTATCCCTGTGGAGCCAAAGCACTGAATATCTTAAGGATGGTATCAATACAATATTGAAGGCTCAAGCTGCTGGATCCAAGCCAAAGAACATAAATTAAGAAACATTTTACAGTCTAAACATATTGGAAACTGTATGCAGATATGACCCTTTTCAGGGTGATTGGAAAAGCACATGGTTTTAGATTATTTTGATGGATTAAGTATTTTACTGAACTGTCTGCTTTAGCAGGTCCTAATCAAATTTCAAAGAATAAAATTCTAACGTATTTTAAAATATTTGTGTATTATGGGATAAATCAAACAGTTCATAGAGTGAAACCTTGGCCCTACTGAAGTCAGTAGGAGCTTCCCTTTTGGAAACCTCTGTTGACTTCCAGAGTGACAGGATTTCATCCTTGAGAAAATACTCCAAAACTGGACAAACATGGTATGCTTTTCTTCTGACTAAGAAACTCTGGAACTAAAAAAATGAATACTTTTTTATCAGTAATGATGCTTTGTATAGGGTCCTTTAGAACAAAGGAGACAGAAACCACAAGTATAAGTTCCCTGGCTTTAACACCATAACGTTTCCATATTCTTCCCCTGTAGAAGTGGTTGTAGGAAAACTCTTTCTCACTCAGTATCTGCTGAACTTGGCAGGACTGCAAGAATCTCTTCTGAACCTGCCGGTCTCTTCACTCAGTTCTTTATCTCTGTGTGTACCCAACTCTGGCAGCTGACAGAGTCGATGTGTAATACAGCTGATGCTATTAATCTGCAGTTAATGGATCCATTTTTGGGTAAGCAAGAGCTGGTATAATGGCAGCGGGCTGGTTGCTAGTGCAGATGTGCATCCTTCAAACATTTGTTTGGGTTTCTTCACTGACGATGAATACCATGGCATAAGGCAAACAGAAAGGAGAGGAAGGCACATGCACAGAAAAGTGGTCAAACCACTGTAATGGCAAATTGGCCATGGCCCTGCTACCCATCCAGTTGTGCCCACCCACTCTGTGGGATGTGATGCCGTGGATGAAGGCACAGCTGACTGCCAGCCAAAGTGGGCCCCTCAGCCTTTCCCCCCATCGCCTAGTAGTCACAGGGCCCAGCCTTGCACCAGCAAAACTATGCTACCCACCCCGTGAGAAAACACTGAGACAGCAGTCATTTGTGCCCTTGTCACCTGCACTTTACCACTCCAGAAACAATTTTTACCAGGTTATTTGTGATTTACCAACAGGTGAGAGACCAGCAAGCTTGTCTAACAGCACTCCATCCAAATTCACCTGCCGACATATTTCTTTACATTGAAGTCCTGTAACTTCTGACTAGTGTGCCAAAGATGTGGCTGGTCAGTTATCTCTCTGGGATAACTGAGATACTACCAGAAAAGTCACTGAGCCTCCTGCAATCGGATCCTGATGCCATACGACTGAATTGCACAATTCCCACTGGCTTTGAGAGTGCAGAGTCAAAGCCCCATGACTGTGCTTGGGGCAGAGCATTCACAGGCACATCTCTAGCAGTCCCTAGGACATGCCATATAGTTGATTCTGGCATGTTTTTGTGTGCAAATGCATCAAAAGGCCAGAGCCACACAATAGCTTAGGTACACAACTCCTGCCTCTGTGCCCCTGGAGGTCTCAACCCAAAATTAATTTCCTCTAAAGCAAACTTGGCTGCCACCCATCCCCCTGGAGACTCTGAAGTCTCTGTATACCAATATTTCCCATAGTTAAAACCATTGGGCATCCAAGTGCCTGCTGCTACGAGAGGCTGGAGCTAAGTAAGAACAGTTCCTGTTCTGCTACTAGTCAGCAAATGTCTCCCCATCCATAAAAGAATTCCCACCCATCTGTGTGTGGGGACACAGATGCCCTCATCTAAGCTGTTGTATGAGTAGAAGGCAGCATTTCTCACTAACATGGCAGCCTGGAAAGCAGAGCAGGCAAAGCAGGCAGCCCTGGCATCAGGAGCCCACGTACAGCCTCTCGTTGGTCTGAAAAGTTGAACCCGCAGCTCCCAGCTCCTCGGGTCCTTTTGCCATAAGGGGCAGAGGTGGTCAGGCTTCTTATCTGAAAAGGGAAAGGCCACATCCAGCACTGATCCAGGGAAAATGTAACATTGCATATTTCAATATTCAGCTGGGGTTTTTCAGTGCCCCTGGAAAATTGTCCTGTGGGGGAAAAAATGACTTAAAAGCAGCAAGAATTATTCAAAACGAGAGAAGGCAGCTCATTTTTTCCTCTGTCTTTTTCTAGTACTCACATTCCAGTATTACTTATAAGCTTATGATATTCTATAAATCAGCAGCAGATACACAGCAGTTAGCACTGTCAGGATAGCTGCCCCTTTGCAAACTTCTAGTTTGCAGAAGTTATGAATGCAGAAACATCTCCCCACCCCTGTATGTTATACTGGTCCTGAAAGGTGGAACTGAAATAAGAAAGCAGTCTATTCTGGCAAAGGCATTTATAAAATGAATGTCTGTCTGTGCTGTTGCAAGCTGTGCCTCCACTAAGGGTTTTGTCAATAGAGACATTTCCTAAAAACTACCATACTGCAGACCGACATTACTGCATCAGCAGAAGTCTCTGCACAGTCAGTCTCAGAAGCAGCAGAAGTGGGAACTCGCTTTTGCCAGCCCCTGGGGAGGGAGCCGCACCATGAATTTTGTACATATAGAAGTTGTTGATAAGCCCTCTTGCAACATCAATGCCTTTCCCATAGGCATTGGAGTAACCATGTCCTTTCTTCTAGTTTGCAGCTGCCTGTTAAGCTCAAGACAGAAAGCAGAGATTAAGACCAGCTTAATAGGAGAGAACACCTGGACCAAAGCCTGCTAGTGGCTCCTGCATCCCCAGGAACAGCTCTGTGAAATGAAAGAGCCATGGCAAGGTCCATTCCTTTGACAGGGAACAGCGACATGATCCTAATTGCAATGGGGAATGCAGCGACCCTCCTGCTCTGCTCCACAGAGAGCTTGACCGCTATAAAATTTTATTCTTATGGCATTTCACTTTCCTGTGCTTGGAAAATTCTGCATTTGTTGACTTTGTGTCAGCTGATTAATTGGGTATTAGCGATGCTTTGGGTGAAATCCTGGTCTCGCCAAGCAGGAGGAGAATTATGCCAATGATTAAACTCAGAGCTTATGATTGAATTTCCATACTTTTACTTTATATATGACAGCCAGTGTGACTGCATCTCAGGGTAATTCACGCAGAGGAATACACTTCCTAATTGTTGCCCCCATCTATGAATATGCTAGATATATTTCACAGATTGAAAAAAGAGGAATAACCTCCCTTGGACGTGAAGATTATATGACATTGTGCAATGCAGTGTGGACAAGTCCTTGGCTACCTTCTGTAGGAAGTATGTGTTATGTTATTTATTTTTCAGGGGAATGAAAATAGAGCCTAGACCAGGGACAGCCATGGC
This sequence comes from Scopus umbretta, assembly GCA_013400535.1. Classification (NCBI taxonomy): domain Eukaryota; kingdom Metazoa; phylum Chordata; class Aves; order Pelecaniformes; family Scopidae; genus Scopus; species Scopus umbretta. The sequence goes on from VZTL01038765.1 coordinate 11,546, forward strand.
TGCCGCCTTTGTTTGGGCTTGAGTCAGACGTGGAGAGCACACTGGCTAGGACTTGCTCTGCCTAATTTCAGTAGCCAAGCTGTTGCATGATATGCTTCCTTTGGCAGTGAAGTCACATTTTTCCTGCTCCCCTCTATGTGCAACTGTTCATTTCTGCATCCTGTTTACCAGCCTTTACCTGAAGAAGCAAGTGTGCATGTGGGGGCCATGCGTTTTGTAGCTTGAAAACAAAAATATTACCTCCTCCTGAAAAGATATGTTGGGTTTTTAACCTGGATTGTTATTGCTATTTTGGTTATAGCATGGCTCCCCAGGCAGCTGGGCCAGCCCCACTGCCAGGGTAGCAAGTCACAACCAAGGAGCAGAAAAGAGCAGCCAGGAACTGTCTTTGTTGCCTCTTTCCACCAGAGAAAATGTATCCTGAACTGCCTGCAGGCAGGGAAGCACCTCATCATTGCCTGCTGTGTATGGGAAAGGCAGAGATGATGTGGGGTAAAACATTCCCAGCCTTTCTGAGCACAGATGATACAGACTGAGCCTTAACTTCCTACCCCCTTCAGGTGTCCTCAAACATCACACCTCAGGAGCAGAGACCCCGAGCCACTGGCACCCTGGCCAGACTCAGACTCAGTACCTGGCCACCTTGCCCATGGGATGTGAGGAGAGATCCAGCCCCTCCCCTCACTGTACCACATCCTCAGGCAGCAGAGGCAACGGCGATGCGAAGGACATAGGAGTCTGTGAGGGAGAGGGGCAGCAAGGTGGTACCTGGGGTCTCACAGGAGCAGCCTGGGCAGTGCAGAAAGCCCTGGGGAACCAGCCAGTGCTTCAATGACTAGTTGTCTTTCCTATCCTACAAGATGTGATGGCAATATTGACTTTCCACAATACTGAATGTCAACTGTTCCAAGAATAACAAACATAGGGATACTTTATATTCCAACATCTCCCATGCTGGCACCAGTGGCGGCGAGTCCTTTCTCTCTGCAACACCTGGAAAAGTGTTTGCACCTTTTTGTCTTTCAGGTGGTTCTTGCCACACTGAGGGGTGCCGCTGGCAGTGCTCAGCGACGATGCTCAGCAGTGGTGCTGGCACTGCACACCCACAGCTGGCGGGGAGGAAGAGAGTCAGATCTGCCCCTGGTACAGAAGCAGCAGCGTGGGACAACTCTACCACTTCCCTGAAGTCCACACTGGCTTACTGTTGGTATAAGGCAGAATCCAAAGCGTTAGATGTGATAAATAAATCCTGAACCTTTTTAGTGCTGGCTACCTCTCCCAGCCAGGTGTGAGTTCTCAGGATTTTTCACAGTGATTACAGAACTAGCAGAGAATTTAGTGGAGGGTGAGAGAACTTTTTACTGCAAACAGTTGAGTTTCTGTTCAACTAGTTATGCCCATTTTATTCCTAAGAGACCGGTAGTCTGCAGCAGAGATGACTGAGAAACCACTTCAAGCACAGAGAGGAGCACTGATGTTAGCCTGACAGGTTATGAATAAATAATGTCAGTATTCACAGGAAGGCTCTGTTAAGGGAAACACTGGACCACACTTGTTTTTTCAGCTTCTCTGGTCAGAGCAATAAACCCGCCACCTGCTGATAAGGTTGGTGGGGCTCTCTGTGAAAGTGATGCTCCCGCTCAGAAAGATGCAGTTCTCCAGGGTGGCATGGAAGGAGTAAAAGCAGCGGCACCAGGGAGCCCTTCAGCTCTACTCACTAGTTAAACTCCACTGATGCAACATTAAACTCATGCCTAAAGGATAACTTCCAGAATGAGGCCCCATAATATTTGCATTTATTTCTTTAAACCGGATCTTCTATAAATCTTCATCACTCTAAAAATGACTGCTCAGCTAGGCTCCAGAAATGTACACAGTTTCTTCTAATTGCCTTCCTTCATTGCTTATTAGAAATAATCACATCTACATTTTCAATCAACGATCTGTGATTTTATTTTGACCAGGTTTCTTCTTTCACCCGAGGGTTTCTTTTTGCTGTTGTGTTCCAAGATAGCTTCCCCCTGGAGTTGGAAATTATGGAACTGTTCTTCCAATTACTGTGTGAACTTAAGTTTCTAAAATTCAAAAAAGTTTGAACTCAATGAGTTTGACAGACAAGCAAAACCTGGAGAAAAAAAAAAATTAAAAAAAAAAAGAAGAAAAAAGGAAAAAAAAAGTGAAATAACAGCAAGACAACAGTTTCATAAATTTGGAAAGAGGGTTTCTTGCCAGTTTGTTTTTATTAAGTGCTATATAGGAAATGAGGCTCAAAGCATTGAAAAGTGGGAGAGAAGGATCAGGTAAAAGGATTGCAAAACCACCACAGACAAGTTTAAATTGGTCCATTGAAGAACCAGGCTTCACATGCCTGAAAATCAATAACCAAGAATCACCACTGGCTATAAAAGTCTTTGCAACTATCCAGTAATAACCAGTAATGACCATTTACCTCATTTTTTTTCCCCACCATAAAACACTCAGAAAGAAAAAAAGAAAAAAATACATTTGAGTTCATATTGTCAGAGATTCATAAGAGTTTCTGCATGTCAGACCAGTGCTTTGTTGGTTTTCCTTTGAAATGCTGGGCCCGTTGGCATAAACAGATTTGCGGATATTCCCAGAGTAACAAATACAGGAGATACTGAAAGGTACCACCACTGATAATTATATAAACAACACACTTGCAAGTAAAGATAGTCCTGAAGTGTTTTGGAATGGAGAAGCCATTGGTGAAGGTTGTCTTTCTGTTTGGGTTTTGTTACTATGGTTTTAGGACTAGTTATCGTAGTTGGTCACCTAATAACTTCCACAGAAAGTGCTTACTTTCCAGTGAATTTCCCCCTTTGATTTCCCCATAAACCATCCTCGGCCCTGCCTATCACACCCCAATTACCTTGCATTATGTGCACATTAATCCTTCCCTCCCTACCTATTTCACAGACTTTACATTTGAAATTAGAAGTTATTCTGATTTATCATTTTCCACCTGAAAAAAGTCCATATGAGTTTTCTATATGTTATAAATAATGAAATATATTCTCAGATTGAATAACAAAGTCATAATTCAATCTGGGAGCTTTTCTGCCGTTCATAAACCCTCAAGTTGTACTCTGGTGGTTCCCAGTGTCAGTAGAAGCCCGTGACTGAATTCTACCCATGCAGTCAATCACGGACCACATATTACTCACTCAGGGTATTTCTATAAATGACAGGTTTTGAATGCCCTGAAATATAAGGAAACGTTAGAGGAACTAGGAGGTTAGTCATAATGAGGACAGTTAATTTTTTACATATTTAATGAGACTGTGGCATGGCTTGTGGTTTTTCTTTTTTCCTTTTCTTCTACTTGTAAATAATGACCTGCACATATAGGAAATCATATACTGTAGATAAGCAAGTGCTTTTCAGTTAATTATCAAGAAGTACAATAGGGGTGAAAGGAAAGAAGGGAAAAAGGGAGAGAGGGAGGGAGGGAGGGAGGAAGAAAGGAAAGAAGGAAGGAAGGAAGGAAGGAAGGAGGGAAGTAAGGAAGGAAGGAAGGAAGGAAGGAAGGAAGGAAGGAAGGAAGGAAGGAAGGAAAAATTAGCAATCTAACTGTGAATTAAGCTATAGTTTTCTGTTACAAAAAAATCTCAGTAGAATTTCACACAGGAGGGCCCCACATTGCCTGTTTGGCCTGCAAGATGACAAACACTTTGCACATCTTTCTAGTTTTCACTGGCTACTCTGTGTTGAGTGCCCACCTCAGCAGGCAGTTTTTGGAGAGACGATATCTGTAACAGGCCATCATATGAGGAACTGGTCAAGCACTGTACTAAATTTATAGCCATTGAAAGCATGAACATGCCCTGTGATGCACAGCTGGGTCCGTCAATGAAACATCAAACGTCAGGGCCTTTAGAGAAACACCTAAATGATTCACAAGCCACATGGGCTTTCATTTGAAAACCCTCCTTACTTTTGTAGTTACAAAGAAGATTCACTGTTGTGTTGGGGCAGGGCTAGTTTTTAAGGGATTCACTGGAAGATCATCAGATAATTCTTTGAAATATATTCTGAGACATGTTTCTGGGAACAGAACGATTGCACTTTCAGTACTTAGCAACCCAACTTCAGTTTAGGATTGTGATATAAAGAAACACTCCTTTGGTTTTTGTTTGTTTGCCCAGGAAAAAAAAAAAAAANACTTGTAAATAATGACCTGCACATATAGGAAATCATATACTGTAGATAAGCAAGTGCTTTTCAGTTAATTATCAAGAAGTACAATAGGGGTGAAAGGAAAGAAGGGAAAAAGGGAGAGAGGGAGGGAGGGAGGGAGGAAGAAAGGAAAGAAGGAAGGAAAGAAGGAAGGAAGGAAGGAAGGAAAAATTAGCAATCTAACTGTGAATTAAGCTATAGTTTTCTGTTACAAAAAAATCTCAGTAGAATTTCACACAGGAGGGCCCCACATTGCCTGTTTGGCCTGCAAGATGACAAACACTTTGCACATCTTTCTAGTTTTCACTGGCTACTCTGTGTTGAGTGCCCACCTCAGCAGGCAGTTTTTGGAGAGACGATATCTGTAACAGGCCATCATATGAGGAACTGGTCAAGCACTGTCAGAAATTTATAGCCATTGAAAGCATGAACATGCCCTGTGATGCACAGCTGGGTCCGTCAATGAAACATCAAACGTCAGGGCCTTTAGAGAAACACCTAAATGATTCACAAGCCACATGGGCTTTCATTTGAAAACCCTCCTTACTTTTGTAGTTACAAAGAAGATTCACTGTTGTGTTGGGGCAGGGCTAGTTTTTAAGGGATTCACTGGAAGATCATCAGATAATTCTTTGAAATATATTCTGAGACATGTTTCTGGGAACAGAACGATTGCACTTTCAGTACTTAGCAACCCAACTTCAGTTTAGGATTGTGATATAAAGAAACACTCCTTTGGTTTTTGTTTGTTTGCCCAGGAAAAAAAAAAAAAAAAAAGTATGTTATACTCTTTCTGTGGCCTTCAGAAGTGACCTGGTCCTTTTTCAGGATATAATAAAGGAAATAATTAAAGTCCTGGGAAAGGTTTGTTATGGAATCACTGTTTCTCTAGAGCCAGATCAAGTAATAAAGTATTTTACTAGGATACAAAAGGCCCTGGTAATTTAAGAGAGAAGCAAACTTTTTTCCAATATAGTTTCAGATTATATCATCTCTCAGGAATCCTTTGTGACTGGTCTTCTATTTAAAGAGAAATAGCCCCAAACTAATAGGATACTTGACCCCCAATTATAAATTGTCCTACTGTCATAGTCAGTACTATTTTTTATTACTGCTCATGTTTTTTTAATTTCTCTTTCAAATAAATCTAGTCTTTCCACTGTTTTCACCAAACATGGGCCAAAAGAATCAATTTTTGATTCCAAATTCCAAAAACCTGATGTCTCAGGAGCTGGTTCCACAAACTCTTCCTTTGCGTTATTTTTAATCTTGGGAAAATAGATCTGTGGCAGCCACCAAATCTTCTGTTTCCTGGGGTAAGTGTCCTCCCCTTGTAGATCCGTAACCCTGCAGGGAACTTTCAGTTACTTTCCTGTATTTATGAAAAGGATCACCACTGATTTTGCTGCTTATTTCTGAGCTCTTTGTCAAACCTTTAAGATATTGTCCAGGGCATAGCTCTACTATCGCATGAATGCATATATTTGTCTGACATTGCCAACCATATTTCTGACAGCAGCAGAAAAAATGTCACAAGTTTGTGTGAGCTCTTTGCCTGAGGCCACGAATGCCCTGTAGCTCCCTTCTATTCTCCTGATTATGCTTGGCTTCCATATGGCAACGCAGATCCATCGAAACCAGGAGTATGGATTTCCAGGCCTTGAAATAGCCATCTGGGGGTTTGTTGCCTTAAATATAGTGAGCTTTCATAGCTCATTGGCTTATTTTGTGCAGCACAAACAGTTCAAATCACCTACTTGTTAGATTTCTGGGCCAATGATGGTATGAAAGTCACAGTTATGGTGTGCACTCCAACCTAACCTAGCAGCACCATCTAAATGCCAGTTAGACCACCTTCAGCTGCTAAATAGGATGAATTCAGTACAGCACAGTATTACTATAAAAATTATTGCTTGTGGCCAAGGTATTTTTCTGTGTAATTCCCTTATTCAACAGCATAATTGTGTGTCCTGCTTCATGGACCAGCTACTTCTGTTCCTGTCTTTATTTCCTGTACTACCCATAAAATGTCAAGGGCTTTCCAAATGTAGAAGATAGACATGGACTTCTTTCCCAGAATCTTTTATGTTATAAAACAATTACATTTACAGTCTAAAACCTGTTATTGAACTGATGGATTTTCACAGAATTTTACCCATGGTTGCTTTCCTAGCCAGGGAGATGAGAGACGCGTGTTTCTGTGCTCAGGTCTAAACGAAGGGCTGAAACAATCCCCATCCTCAAGCAGCTGGGGAAATGCTCACACTAGGCAAAGCAGACATTGGGTCTCCTTGAGAAAGATCAAAAGGTAAATTCTGTGTGCTGCAAACCTGTTCTGAACCTGGACATCAACAAGTAAAGCAGTTCAGCCAAAGCACTCTGCCTTTCAAGGGAAAAAAATAGATGCTCATATTTAGCTGCCTTACTGTAGACATCCAAATTTGACTACTTTAACCCCAGCTTCCCACTTCAACTCATTTCAGCCACTTTGGAGGCTGTTTTATGAGGACTCACTAGAGTGTCTGCTATATGATGAAAAAACTAGGTGGTATCTCATAGATTGTTCTTACTGTTGCTATTGCTGCTGAATGTTATTGGACTTGCCAGAGATGTCACCAATGCAGAGAGGAAAACAGTCATTCCCCAGTTCCCTGAGACTCTCTGTATTCCTCCACAAAGCCCCTAAGACCACACTCCAGCCAGCTCAGCTGAAAAAGGATTGCCATGGCTTGATGCATGCAGATGAGGAAAGCCTACAAAGGGAATTGACAGGCCTGCTGGAGTATTTTTTTCTGCTTGGCTAAAAGATGGTGATCTGAGAACTAGTCATCACAGAACTATTATATACCAAGAGTCCAATATTGTATATTTAAATTTAATTGGTTTCAGTGGTAGCTAAGGAGACTTGCAGCTATGCAAGAATAGGTGCGAAATCTATTTTGCCTACAGAAATTTTATTTTGCTTTGGAAAAGCCCCAGTTGAATTTTGAAAAGACTTTACAAGTTCACAGGCTGCACCTGTAGGTCTAATGTCTGCAGTGCTCTGCAGAGAAGTCTGTTTCTTGTGTGAATTCCCTGCAATTGCAATCTCATCTCCTGTAACACCACCTAAGCACTGGATATTAGCTATAACAAGCAAAGTAGTAGCTACAGCTGCACCTCATCCCCATTGTACTTCATATTGGCTCACTTTACCTAGGAGAACCCTCCAAAGCTTTCACATAAAACATTTGGTTAAACAAAAATCGATTATTTATAAAAGATCTCATGTTGTTGTGCCATGGCCAAAACTGAGAAGATCTATTAGCTGGCTTGTTGACCAGATCTTCCTTGGGGTGGTTCACTTTAGATAGTCTGGAGTGCTATTGCTGATACGTTGCACCATGCAACGCTACAGGCTTGGGGAAGAGTGGCTGGAAAGCTGCCTGGAGGAAAAGGATCTGGGGGTGCTGGTTGATGGCCGGCTGAACATGAGCCAGCAGTGTGCCCAGGTGGCTAAGAAGGCCAACAGCATCCTGGCTTGTATCAGGAATAGTGTGNCAGAGGTATTTTCCAACCTTAACAATTCTATGATTCTATGAATCTATGTCTGTATCTTTGGTTACACCTCTGACTGTCTTCTCCATACAAGGTATTCAATGTTAGGTATTCAAAACCACACTTAAGACTGTCATATTCAAAGAGCTGTGCACATATTAATTAAACTTCAACATCTCTGCCAGCTGGGAAAAGATCTTTGTTATTATCCTCAACATTTCAGAAGTCGTAGAGGTGAAATCAGAGATGCTAAGACCTCTATTTCTAACATGTCTGCCTGAAGTTGTAGAACAAAACATACAATCAGAATTTCAAACAACTTAATATGGAAATGGGTAAATATTCAGACGTGTTGCTGTTCTGTATCTCCCCCATTTTCAGCAAGCAGTTGGATAGCGTCTATGAGATGAAGGACTGTCTCTACACCTGGCATTTGCTATAAGTAATAAAAATATACAGATGGTTATTAGAAATGATTGAGAAATGTCCCATCTCCCTTTCTAAATAAAAAAATAAAGTCATAGTATTAAAACTTTTTAAAGAAACACAAATGTTTCAATGAAAAAGTTGTCAGGAAAATTTTTAATCTCTGGGACAGAATTACTGTGTTGGAAAACTAACTTTGTATAGCCAAGATCCCCCATCTCACCTTGGATGGGGAAATGTGTTAAATTCCTCATCTGAACTATTGCCCTAACCTACTAGACTACTAAACCTTTTTTTTAATCTGTCTATTTTTTATTTTCTCCCCTCTCCCTTGAAAAAGAAGAAAAGGAAGAAAGATCTCATATTCTTTCTGCACTGGAATGAAAACAAATTTTGAAACCACAACATTTTTCACAAAACAGAATTCTTGTTTTCTGGCCAGCCCTATTACTTATTATTATCGACCTTTCAGAGATTCCAATTTGAAATTTTTAGCTAACTTTCAGCAGGAATCAGTGCCAGGGCTGCAGTCAGCGCTCCAAAATCCCCGACTGCCCATTCTGCTAGCTCTCTCACACCAAAGATGCCTCCCCTCCCCAAAAACAGCCCAGGAAGAAAAACCACTAATGATCTTTACCCTTGCAAAGAAAACCATCTGAGTTTTGTGTCTGTGTAGCAAGAACTTCTTCTGTCCCTTCCCATAATAACCTGCTCAGATATTTTTTAAACAGCTGTAACCGATGCCATCCTCAATAAAGTAAATGAAAGAGAAGAAAAACACAAGCCACAGCATATTTGACAGTCAGACACCTAGAAGAGAAGTGGTTCAGGCCCCGGGGGGACACGGCGTCAGTGCTCTGCTGCTTGAAACTCTCCACTCCGGCTACGGTTGGAAAGTGTCATGTTTTTGACACCTTTCTCCCAGAAATGCTTCCCTGTGGCAGACGCTGCTGTGATTAACATTAGGGAAGCTCAGGGCGAGCATCATCATCGTGACATCATTCCTCCTGTCTCTGGGGTGCCTGGGAAGCAGAGCTTCCACACACACTGCAGCACTGGTGACCACCTTCCTAGGCGTGCTTTAAGGCAGGGAAGCTTTTAAAGCCTGTCTCCTGTCCTCTCACATCCCTAAGCCTGGTGTGAGCACCCTATCCAGATTTACACTCCCCCTTTTACTAGCACATCAAGCCTAGGACATACCCTCTGGCAGAGGCATATGGAATGTAAGTAAGTGACTGTGTTACTTGGCAAAAGACAATTTCTCTAAGAAGCTAAAGATCTGAGGGTTTTTACATAAAGCACTTTTTCTTTTTTTCCTGAAGAAAGGTCAAAATTGAAGCTTTGGAATAGTTTAACATCTTTCCCAGACCAGTCACATTAAATTCTGTTCCCATCTTGCTAACCACTAGTCCTCCTCCACCTTATCCTTTGTTGGAAGTGTAAGAACATCTTGTGTATGTATATATAGCTAGATAGATGCTGAAGCCTTCAAAATGGTCTCTTGGCTTGGAAGGGAATAGGGCAGTCAGTGTTTTTTTCTTGGATCCTCTCAGTAATGAGCATTTGATTAAAATGTTCTTGGCGCCTCTCTTTTATTCCATCCAGCAAATAAAGCCTCTTTGAAAATGTCTGGTTTTCCTGTATCAAAACTCAGCATCTTTGAGGGAAAGCTTTGTTTATTCCACCACAATGGGTCAAGATGATGAAGCAGCACACTAAGGATTTAATGATAATTTCTGGATGGGTCTCCTCCTGTATTATTTAGAAATTATATAGAAATTAGAATTTTAATTTTGAAATTATATAGAAATTATGGGTCATGCCCATTCCTGATGCAATGCAATTGCCTGTACCAACAGTGAGGGGCTGAATTTAACCTCTTAAAACATACAAGACTAGATCACTCTTGGGGAGGAGCGCAGAAGACTTCTGCCCTGCCATTTGAAAGCAAAATTTGAGCATGAGCTTGTTCTTATGGGATATATTTAAGCATCCAGTAAAGAACTGGGCCCACTTGGGGCCCTGTTGCGCTGGCCCCAAGGAAGATAGACCCTGCTGTTTTTGATATAGCACTTTTAAGAGAAGTACTTTTTTGGACAAGAAAAACATTGAGAGAACCTGCTCACAGGCATTTTCAAGGGAACTGAATCCTGGACATCCGGAACCAAATACAGATCATGTGTACGTGACCAGAGCTCCAGTGTTGTCAGTCATTTACCCTGGGTCTGATGTGGTTTTGTAGGCTTATTGCATGTAAATGTGGGGCACCAGACCTGGCTGATTTTAAGAGATCTGCCACTTCCATAAATTAGATATGGTCTGAAAGAGAAATTTCTTTTTTCTAACACAGAAGCTGTCATACCAAAGGACTACCTTTGCTGTATCATGCCTTTTAGCCAACTCAGAGAAGACACTACCCATCTGGCTTACATTTAGCATGTCCTCCTTGGGAAAGAAAGGTAATCTCTGTGATTCACCTTAGCTGTTTAGAAAAGAAAAAGCATTTCAGTTAGTAATGGCCTGTTAAAAAGACTGATCCTCCAGAGAATAACTCTTCAATAAAGAGAAGATGACCACTGGAGAGGAAAAGAGGGAGGACAGGTACTGAGCACTGTCACACATTGGAACCACGTGCTGGGTTAACCAGTGTGGTTTAACCCCAGCCAGCAACTAAGCACCACACAGCCACACGCTTAATCCCCCTGGGTGGGGTGGGGGAGAGAATCAGAAGAGTAAAAGTGAGAAAACTCATGGGTTGAGATAAAGACAGTTTAATAAGTAAAGCAAAAGCCACGCACACAAGCAAAACAAAACAAGAAATTCATTCACTACTTCCCATCAGCAGGCAGGTGTTCAGCCATCTCCAGAAAAGCAGGGCTCCATCTCATGTCACCGTTAACTTGGGAAGACAAATGCCATCACTCCAAATGTCCCCCCTTTCCTTCTTCTTCCCCCAGCTTTATATGCTGAGCATGACGTCATATGGTTGTGGAATATCCCTTTGGTCAGTTGGGGCCAGCTGTCCCAGCTGTGTCCCCTCCCAACTTCTTGTGCACCCCCAGCCTGCTCGCTAGTGGGGTGGGGTGAGAAGCAGAAAAGGCCTTGATTCTATGTAAGTACTGCTCAGCAATAACGAAAACATCCCTGTGTTATCAACACTGTTTTCAGCACAACTCCAAAACACAGCCCCATACTAGCTACTATGAAGAAAATTAACTCTATCCCAGCAAAAACCAGCACAGTTATAAATCATGGAGATATCCTTGGCTGCAATCAGGCATAGGCTCAGAACAATTCCCAATGAGGGGTCCTAGATGCATGCAATTTCAGGATCTTATCTTGATGGATGGACGATGGCACTTCAGTGGATATTGCATTAGCCATTCTGCACTTTTACTGCTAATTGGCTGTAGGGTGAAGACAAATTGTCTCCTTTCCCCTCTGAACAGTGTCAAGATTAAACAGTGAAAGGACATGGAAAGAATAATTGCTTAAGGCTCTGGCGTGATGTTTTCTCCTGTACAAACATACAATTAGGCTGTCTTAACCTCCCAATGTAGCAATAAACACCACTTCACAAACTAATTTACAGGCAAAAGTCAGAGACAGGGCTGGAGCTCTGCTCTGCAAGGCGAGGGCCCTGTCATTCAGCCAAGGGGGCAGTTCTACTAATTTAAGCCAGCAAAAATCCTTGTATGCTTTCCTCCAACTCAAATAAGACTGAAATAAAGTCTATACATTTGAATCATTGAGTAAACCAGCTAATAAAAACTGCATTTGTGACTGGTCATAAAAAAAGAATGTAATTGGTCATACTCAAGTAACTACTCGGAACAGGGAAGCGAGGGGAGCAAGGTCTTAATAATATTGACTTTTCTAACACTTTGACATTTTTCTGCCTCCATCGCTATCTGTCAGTCAGTAACACCTACGGACGGGAACTGCCAGCACACATTTCTTCAGTTGGGCTGATGGCAGGGCCAGGTTTGCACTGGAGACACTGTGCTTTTCATGTACCACACACTGCCCTCCTCTCACCAAGGGGTCACCCGAACCATACTCAGTGCTGTATTTGCAAAAACAGGACAAGTTTTTCTTTTCTAAATGCAAAGAGCAATACAAACTGTGAAATGTTAATTGACAATCATCAGCAGAGGTTATGAGGGGGGCACCTCTTGCAGCCGCAGGCACTGTCCCGACTGTATGGCCACTGAACCATGTGCAGCTCTGCATGAAGGACAGATCTCTGAGGACATATTAAGAGCTTTCTGGACTCTAAAGTTTGCTGCTCAAATTTATCTGACATAGGTGAAAACAGCCCAAAAGACACAGCAACCTGAGAGAGCTGCTCCAGGCTCCTGTACAAACCTGGAGTTGAGATACAGGCACTGCCTGAAACCCAAGTCATCGTGTTTTCACAGTGAATTCAGATTGAAATAGCAAACTTGGATTATCTAACCAGAGTTAGGAATGTACTTTTTTTGGCAATGCTTCTCTGTGCTAGACCAAGAAATCCACAGTGTAAACTTTGAGAACTACACTGGTGTAAATAATCCCAAGTTGTTGCCTGTGACCCCTGTTGCACAGACTCGGTGAACCTGACTGGAATCCCAGTGTCACTGGTAACACTGGGAGGCATCCAGTTCACCCAGTCCTTTGGCTGCCTGACTTGAGTGAATTCTAGTTTCAGGTTTTAGTCTCTATCCCAGGGAGCAGACAGAGTCCTCAGCCTGCTCCACTCATCCCCAATGCATCTCCATGCTTGTGCTTTGCCAAGACCCCAGGTGGAGCCAAGGCTCCTCTCCAGCCACCTCTGGGTCACAGTAGACTTCTGGGAGGGTGTGTGGGGGAAGATGGGCATCCCCTTCCCAGAACAGGTACTTCTGGACACTAACATTCATTGCTCCAGGATCCTTCAGCCTAAAGAGGGAAGCACCTAGTGAATTCAGCTGCCTGTGAGGTTAGGAAAGTGGCTAGACAGGAATCTTCTTCAGGTCTTAGGTCCTGAAGTCTCTATTTAGGAGAAAAGAATCCCACACTGTATAAAGAGGCAACTTAAAAAATATTCCCTGACTCAGGGGAATCCACTCAACGGCTTAGGTGATGTGCATCACACATTATTCACCACATTCATCACTGGCTGTTCACTGCAGTAAGTATCACCTTTTTTTTTTCATATACTCAGCGTGCATGATAGGTGTTTACACTTTCTTTGACAAGTCAGGACAATCGATATTTCTGCCATTTGCAAAGCCGCAACATACTGACCTTTGTCAGCTGTCTTTATGTCAGCTTCACAAAAGCATAGTAAGCTTTATTTCTTTCATTTATTTCCTCCCATAAGCTGTCAGTATGGCCCATTGTCCATTGTTTTTTCTAATGTGTCCCTTAAGGGCAAACATGGCTCCGGATGACAACATTTTGCTGAGGCTCCTAACTAGCCCTTACTGTAAGGCTGTGCCTGGTTTTGTCGAAAGCAGTATCACTTTCTTCAATAAAATATCTTTGAACAGCAACAGCACCTCTGTATTTTGGAAAGTGGGCCAGCTCTAGCTGCGCTGCTGAGAAACTGCAGTCTTTCCATTCTTCCACAGCCTCCAACAGTATAACAAATAATAAGGTTACCAGAGGGTATGCAACTTAGTGTGTAAAAAAACCTAATCAGATATCTTTATTTCCCATAAACACTTACAGCTGCAGCTTCTCTGCCAAAAAAAAGGGTGGTTTTTCCAGTGGGGTTGCTAAATTCAGTATCTCACTGGGAAACATGAATGGAGGGGAGGGCAAGAGAGCTTTTACTTCCATATGACTAATGAAGCCAAATCCCAGGAGGAGTGAAAGACCTATCTCAAAGTAAAAGCGACCTGTATTGCTCTGAATTGGGGTTTTAGAGCAACATATCTACCACGGGGTAAGTGAACGCTCTTCCAGCATTGAAGACGTAGCCTAAGAACAAAGTTGTTTTCAAGAATTTTAAAACTTATACAGAGGTCATTTCCTCTGAAATCCGAGTAAAGACTGGTGGGATACTGATGAAGACTGGTGGGATACTGATGAAGACTGTAGATGATGTTACATCTTCATGGTGGGACAGACTAACTTACTCAGCAAAGGTTAAAAACTATCTTGAGAGGATCTGTGTGGGGAAACTGGGCAGCAGGAGAGAACATGATTTAGGAAACCTTCCCAGATGGGACTCACCTACAGGTCTTACACGCTGAGACAGGATACTGGCACCTCCTTAAAGCAACATTTTTGTAAATCTCAGTTTTTTAAATGCATCTCAAGCCAATCTCTCTGAAGTAACCCTGGAAAATATGAGTGGTAACCAGGGTGGGCTTCATCTACATGCAGTGAGGCATTATCCCTTCATCATCAAAGGAGAGACAGAGGCTTTGGAGGGTGCAGTTCACTTCAGCCTACGTTAGGTGCTTAGAGTCAGGTGAGATGAATCCTGACCAGAATGTCCTCATGGCATGGTGCAGTGCCTCATGGGACACCCACCTCAGCTCTGAGCAAGCATGCGGAGCGAATACAACAGTGGACTAATGCCCCAGCCAGGCTGGGAAGGCTTCTTGAACTCCTGAGCACAGCATCACAGTAAAGGGACCTACCTCTTCTCTGGGTCATCATGGGCATAGCAACCATGAGATTGGTTTTCTTTTTTAAAGGCAGCTCACATATTCAGGGAATTACTGCTCAGGTTCCTGGGACTGCAGAGGTTCACCCAAATCATTCTTATCAGGGGTTTCAAGCTTTTATCTCTACCTATGGTAATCAGACATGTACTTTCTGCCTGTTCTGACAGTAAAAACCTTTTGATGAAGTCGGCATGGAAGGCCGCAAGTACTACAGCCCTGCAGATGAGCTCTGCGAGGACGCAGACAGCTAGAGTCAACTGAGAGTTGTAAGACCTCTGAGTAGACAACCCAGTCTCCCCATTAACCTTGGTGAAGATGCTGGACGCATGACCTTTCTGATGAACAGAGCAATTTCCAAAGGGAAAACACAAAAAAATCTCAATCTCTTTTGGTTGCCTCCTGCACCCATCCCACCCCACACAAATAGCACTCATCTGGATGAAGACACGATGCAGTTGCCTGTATAAAATCACTAGCTTGGAGGGTCAGCAGACTCTTTGAGGTCCTATGTTGACCTGGTGTGGAAGATCCAGTCACTCAGCTCCCACTCTCTTCCCAGGCTTTGAATTTGGGGGAGTACTTAGACAGCAAATCTTGGGGAACTGCATCTTACTCTGGGAATCTGCTTTGCCTGGAAGCATGTGCCTTCAGTCTCGGCAGAGCTAGCAAGCTGTTCACAATACACGTTTTCAAAAGCATATGGGCCAAAAGTCAATGAGACTTTTTTCCTGAGTAATAAGACTGCATTATCCAACATCAACACACAGCTATTTCTGCAAATGTGTGACAACATGCCACAAACCTGCAGAGCAGTCTTCCCAAGAAATGCCACCAATGCATTAGGCTTTCTGCCATGATATTCTGGGCTTATGAACAGCAGCAAGGCAGCCTGGGATCGACTTAAGAGCTGAAGCAAAAGCTGGGGTTTGCCTGTGAGCAGAATTCTTCTCTAAATTAAAACCCTGATATTTTATACTATGGAAGTCAGTGTTGGAAAATGGGGGATTCGTCAAGGTAAGGAACAATTTAGTAGTTTAATTATGAGCCCTTTAATGTCTTTTCATAATCAGTTAATAAATACCTTAACAATAAAATTGAATATAAGCTTTTAATAGGCTGTGTTGGATTGAACCTAAACAAAAGAATTAGCAGCTCCAGGCATTGTGCAATAACTTCTCACTGCTTGGTGCCAGGAGAAACAAAGCATTTCAAGTACATTTTTTTGTACCTCACTATAATAAACGCTTGTAATATTCCCCAATTTCTGGAGTGTAAGATGCAGATCTTATTTATCACAGTATGTGACACATCTGGCACATGGATCAGGAAACAACTGTTTTACTTCATTTCTGTCATCACCTTCCAACAGATTTCTTTCACATTCCAATTTGGACGAGAGAACTTGGACTTTCTCTCCATAAGTTCTCCATTAACAGTTTCACAGCAACGAGCACTATTGGTTCATTCTCCTTCCACAGCAATTAGTTACACCAAGCTGCATATTTTGACTTTTATTGCAAGTGAACATGTAAAATTGCTGGTGTTTACTCCTATCTACTCCCAGCATCTCTGTCGCAGGCAGAGCAGAGAGATGCTTGCTGACTGTCATTACCTCCATTTAGTACCACTTTCAAGCAGCGCCGCTGCCTGGATGTGCGTTGCCGGTTTCTGCCGCCTCCTGTCACTGTTATTAACATGTGTTTTATTTACAGTAGGGCTTTTGTTATGTCACAGAGTATGTTTTGCAGCTGAAGAGAGTGCTCTGTCTTCTGCTTGAGCAAGGGCGGGCATATCAAACTCGCGAGATGGGAGCTTTGCAAGCTGCATGAACGACTGTGCACTAATAAAGCTTGAAAAGCTTGAATTACACTGGAACCCACAAAAATTTTCAAATTAAAAAGCCATATTTAGAGGCCCCCTGTGGACCGTGATTTTATTTAGTTTAATCCCCTCTTGAGGCCAATTAGGTAGACACCCTTCTGCACATGCACACACCAGCACAAAAAAAAAAAGAAAGGACTAGTTAAAAAGGGGGGGTAGTATATCACTCATCCATTCAAAGACTGAAATTCTTTTCCCTTCTGTTGTCCCTGAAAAGAACATGGCTGTCAGAAATCAATAAAAGTACATGCAAACAGTACTCATTTTATTTTTCTAGTCTGTGCTTTAACCTTCCCTTGTTTCTTTCTGCAACATCTAGTAAATTTTCACTGTCGCATGCTGTTTCACCAAATGTATAATAAGTGTAAAACCTCCAGTGTTACTGCCAGAGAAGGGCCGGATGCCTTGTTTCTTAGCCTGGGAAGTAAAGAGGTGCTGTGAAAATAAATCCCTTGGGCAATTGATTGAAATTTATCATCTCTGAGTGAAGTGCATGCATGGGGAGGGATAAGGATGTGCTCCACTTCCCCTAGCTGAATCCCGTTAAGTGCAATAGGCTTGTCCCAGCACTGAGCCCAAAGAAAGTCTGATGCTGTATGCACAGATTTAATTCATCCCTCCCCATAACATTTTTTTTTTTTTGCATGAACTGTAGGCAAGGAGCCAGCTTCCTCACTGCTGCTCTTTGCATCAGAAGTGCAAACTTTGTCTCCTTTGTACCAAGTGGCAGACACCACATGTCCCATATGAAAAAGGAGTTAATAAAACACAGGCTGAAAGTATAAAAGAGGGTCAGAGGTGATGTTTTGGCAACGAGGACTTCTCCAAGTGGGGAAAACAAAAGATCAAAGTTATTGTAACTGTTACAGCTGTCTACAGCAATGGGCAAATAACAAATAAATATCCCCACTACTGACTCCTGCTCTCACTACCGGAGCGGGTTAAGAGTCCAAAATAATAAGTTCTTAAAACTTTGTCAGATATTTAGGGGAAAAAGCACCTTTCCTGAAGGTAACACACACATGCTGAAGTGTTTACAGGAAAGGTTCTCTGCTGCTTAGATAAGAGAGCCACCATGGCATGCCCTGGACCGAGCAGCCTCCTGGCCTGGGCGGGGGGCTCAGGGCACAGGCAATACGGGGGTCTGCAGAGTGGCTCCTGGCATATTTTGGGGGCAGAAATGAGCTATGGCTAGGAGGCACAGGCTGCCCCCACGGTACAGGGAAAGCAAGCCCTGGGATGGAAAAGAAAAAGCCAATTCATGAAATTCAGCAGATCAAGTGAATTTTCAGGTTAAGCATCTTTCTGATTATCCAAGGAACTGCATGGGGTCTGTGCTCAGATACACCAACTTAAATCTTCGAGAACAATGTAATGAAAATAAGGGCTAAGGAAATGTGCCTGAAATAAATGTAATTTTATGGCACTTTAAAACAGATTAGGGTAAAAAGTCTATTTTGTTTTACAGGGGCTCTTTTCCTGGGCTCATTGCTATAGCGTCGGAGCAGCACTTCACATCTCCCATATGTTGTTTATTCTCTCATCTGCCACACAGGGGCAATGCATCTGCAACAACTATCATGTTTGGGGAGGCTCCCGCTTTCCTTTTTCAGAGAGATTGCACAGAGACATGGTGGGCAGCACTTCTGCCAACAGGCTTTGTTTGGGACTTGTGTTTGAGAAAGTCAGGTGAAAAAGAGAAAGCTTATTCAAAGAAATCCAAAGCAAATTCAACAGTTTTTTCCAGGCCAAGGGTAAAGCTACATGGGAGAATCCTTATACAAGTTACAGGTCAGGTAAAATTGCCACTTCAGACAAAGGGAATAATCTTCTAAAGGACTAAGGTGGTCATAACTTTGCAGCTACATAAAAGCACACAACATGCATACACAGACAATGTATAGACCCACCTCTGGATCCGATTCAGAGTCTGGGAAAAGATGTCTTTTAGGCTCAAACTGAGATCTGGGACAATCGAAGGAAGAAATCTTACTGAAAAAAAATGACATTTTGGGAACTCAGCCACTGGACTGTATCCCAATTTTACCCTGATCTGACTGGAATCCAGCTCTGCACAGTGCAAGAGGAAGGAGAAGAGGGTGGGAAAGACCCCACCATACCCCCAACCAGGAGAGAAAACTGTGGACTAGATTGTCAAAGTCTTCTCCGTGTTCCCCACAGGGCCAGCATCTGCCTCCCATCAGACATTTGCACGTGCACAGAGTTGGGTCTGGGGCAGTCCCCAAGTTCAGTTCCTGGACTGATGAATGTAGCTGCTCCTCTCCAATGTGAACCAGCAAATGCCATTATACCTCGTCTACATCAGATGAATGGGTTTCTTCAGAAACTTGAGAGAAACTACACATGTTCTCTCTTTGTATATTTATACATATATATACACACAAAGCACACATAATATAGGGAGCATTATAACCACCCTGCATAATTTCATGGCAACAATGCAATTTTAATTTATTCTAAAAACATAGCAGATCTCCCACTGCCCATTAGGACTGCAGGAACTCAAAGGCTGCAATTTACGGCTAAACACTGTGTCAGCGTGAAGGTCTGTCAGGGTGCCTGGAGTGCTGCATGGACACACAGCTCTTACCCCTCTCGTGCAAATGACAGGACTGGGACACACAACTTATTTGCCTGACCTTTTAAAAAAATGCAGTTGTGAGGGGTACCTAATGACGACTGCAAATGCAGTCTGTAGGACAGTTAACTAGAAGAGATGTTCCTGACTCTCTGGGTTTCCAAGCATCTGTAAATTAGGGAGGTAGCTATTTTCCTTTGGTCCCGTGAGAAAGCAAGCCCTAAGTCCCTACCCATCCCCCTCCCATGGAGAAATGAGCAGGAAACTGCGCGCTGAAATTCATTGAGTTTCCTCTACCCTACATGTGTTATCCCCCTGTAGGGGAGAATGGGGCCTTTTATACCTCCATAGCTCTGGGCTCTTTGAGTAATGAAGGGAACACATTTATTGGTACAAGGTTTGGTGTTTATTGATGCTACCCATTTTTCACCAGGTTTAGCACTCTGTGGGGAAGGCACACGGACTTTCCAAAACACATTTTATAATCAAGCCATTTCAAGGTTTATGCAGTATAATATGTTTAACTGTTAAATTGTAAATAAAAGTCACTGCCCAATGCTGAGCCTCCTTCAAGACATTACAGTCAGCTACATCTTTAATTATCTGATTTATAAGTGACTTGCCAGCAGTGTTGCGTGTGTTACATGCACATGTTGTTTACCTTACATTGCCTGCATGTAGCACGCAAAATTATCCTTCGAGAAGGGGTTGTGGGCTTAACCTACCCCTGCCTCACCCTTGACTTCGCAAATAGGGGAAAAATTCCTCTCCCACTGTAAAAACAAAACATTTGCCTTCATCATCCTCTTCTCAAGTAGACCTTCACTTTCTAACAAGCCTGCCTGCGAACAGCCTTCGCTGCTGGGTGTTTTTTAAAGGATGCCTTCTGCTGAGGCTGCCGGGCTGTGTGTATGCCCTGCGGTGTCTCCTCACCCTCCCCAGCAGCTGCGCTCCCTCTTGTGGCAGCACCGACCCCGAGAAAACCCCAGAGAGCAGGGGATTTATTCCCTGAGAAGGGCCGGGAATAAAATACAGCTCCAGATATACTAAAAGAAGGGATTTTAGGAGGCAAAACCACGTGCATATGCACAAAAGCCTTGGCAACCCCAACCTACACCAGATACTTCCCAAAATGTATTTCTAATATAAATCAGTGGGGAACTACCTTGCTGAGTGTAAGAATGCCTATGCTGTAGTTTAACGGAGGAGACGCTGCTGCCCATTTCTCCACAGGCAGCCCCGCACGCACCCGGCAGAGCTCCCCGTCTCGGTCTGGGGGCCATGCACAGGGGTCTGTTTGATGAGGCATGAGGAGTATTAACTGTTCCCAAAATCCTGCATCCGGTATTGATTTAACAAAGTCTGGCCTTGGCAAACGCTGTTAGCACAAGGAAGGCTTTCAGGAGTGATTGTTCTGCCCTCATTTGCCTTTTGCCTGCCAGCATAGCACTGCCCATCACAGTGCCTGTTCAAAGACCAGTTGCTACAAATGCTCCAACTATTTACTTCTCAGTTTGTTATTCTTCACCAAGAAGCAAACCTTTTAATGAAGGAATAAGCAAATAAAAACATATCATCTCAGATTAAGGCTGAGAAGCAGGTACCCCATCAGTTGTAGTTAGTAAATCAAAATCTGCAAAGATGATGAAGTAGCTCTTAGCTTTTATGACAGCACAACCAGATCAAACACTTTTCATGCCAAGAGAGAAACCCACGGGGGGAGCTCTGCTTTGCAGAGCTTCATTTGCTATCTGGTATTGATGTGTTACTTAATTTATTGATCCAGAGAGGAATGAGCATCCAAAGGCAGTACAAACCGCGTTCTGCACAGGTTCTTAGGGAGAAAAAGGTTTTATCCCCTCTTTCTTCTTTAAACTGTTTCTGAAAATGGACACCCCTGTCATGGTCTCAGTATATTGTCATGGTACAAAAAAATTCGGGTCAGTTAAACCTTACAGCTTGTCCACAGGGCTGCACAATAGGCCTTACTCTCCAGTTCATTCCTGTTGCTCAGTTTGTCTGTACAAACTCTGCAGCTGTCAATTTAAATAAATAAAATAACTTCCATGGAAACATGCTCTTTAATCCTTATTCTTCCTTTCAAATTCAAAAAGCATCCAATTTAATGGAAAGGTGGTAAAGGGGCAGCCTGAATAAGATACACAGAGATAGTTTCCCATTTATTTTTTTTACCATTTTAGTGCTGCTCGGAGATTTCACCATGCACGTGAAGGCTACAGTAGGCTACAAGGGAGCCTGTAAAAAAGATGTACCAAGACAGGGTAAAAGATGGAGACCTCCACTGAGGCTGTGTTCTACAGACCACGGTTAGGAAGGAGTGAAGGACAGCACAGCCTGACTTAGCCTTAATGCAGCAGGACCCTTTCCCTGACATCTAACCTTTGTATCCTTTTCACTCCTGTTGCATTTCTTAACGCATTTGCGGAGCTTCTTTTCAGGAAGGCACATCACCCTACAATAGCCTGCTTTTCTGAATCCCAGATAATTAGAAAAAAAATAAAAGAACGTAATTTTTCTACAGAACAGTAGGTTCCTAAGAAATTACTCTCTCCCAATGGAGTCAATGGGAGTCTTATGTCTAATTTCAGAGGAGTAAGATCTTGCCAGTATGGGGCTTGGGCTCATCATAACTGAGCAGGAGATGTTTTCCTCGCCTCATAAGACTTTTTCAAGACAGTAGAAAACAAAAGGATCTCATTCTGTGTTTGAATGCTACCAAATCCCTGAAATCTTGTCCATGACAAGAAAGGAGCTCAAGGAGAAGACCAAGACAATAGCAACTAGTTGGGCTGGGACAAGAGAAACTGAAGTTCAAATCCTTCCATTTCCAGCTGCTTTTATATCCCAGACAATGCTTTAGTCAATGAGTCAGTAATCCATTTGCATGTTTTCTGTCTTAATGAACCTTCATTCACTTACACAAGTGGGGCAGCTTCCCCATGATTGCTGTTAAAGCGTTTCTCTGGGAGCCAGAGGACTTTGGAGGGCTTGGGAGGTAGGTGTCTCTGACACTTCATAGGAAAGCTTTAGCCACAAAACTCTTATTTGCTTGGTCCTGTAATCTCCCTTTCATTTTCAAATCAAGTTCTACCCTGGAGCAAAGAATTGGAGCAGAGCATTCCCATCAGAATTGGTACAATCCCATGAAATGTCAGTTTAGTATTTGCCTACTGAAAAAATGTTTTATTTTTAAAATCCCAGCTTGTTCCAGTCTTACAAATGACAGTCGATGGTGGCTGCTCAGGTTGGAATCTGTGTTGGTAACTGCAGTTGGTTTGGTGAAATCTCACATAATAACCAAAACCACTGAAAGAAGAACTGCACAGCCTGGGACACGTTGCACCCAATTACTGTTTGCACCAAGTCTGCTGCTATTTACATTCTTCTTAATGCCCATTTCAGTTGTCAGCACAGTAGGACCAGGATTTCAGGTTTTATTTTGGGGGCACACAGTGCTCTCAGCTTTTGATATGCTGTGCAGGATTCCACCGTACTAAAGCTTGTGACTCCTATTTCACCCTCCTTAATTTCAGCAACGTCTCCTGTAGGAATACATGCTATCAGACAGTGGGATGTCATCAGCACTACCCTGCAAGACACTTCTTTCCTCAGTTCAAAGTCTTCCAGTTGGGGCTCCATTTGATCAGAGATTTACTGCTTTCACATTGTCTAGATATCCTGTGGATATCCTTCACTTAGCAGCTGCTGAGAAATTAATATGAAGGCTGAAGAAATTATGCCAAACATTTGCAGTTCTGACAGGTTTAGAAGTTATTTCCACAGTGCTGCTCAAAAAGTTGAACTCTTTAGTAATAAAAATACTGGCTAACTAATTAAAAAGCAGAAATACTTCTTAAATGTTGCTACACACTGAAAGAGACCCATTATTTTTGTTTACCTTATTTCCTACCAAATTCCTACCACATTCCTACCAAAGGAATTTTTCTCTCAGATTTCTCACATAAAATTTTGTGATTGTCCTAGGAACTTACACAAGCAAAAATACAAAATCCCCCAAATATGCAAGTAGAAGGGTATGTTTCTTGAGTTAAACCACAACACTAGATTCTTGTCTAGACTCTTCAGCTTATTATTATTAAAGTCATGACCATGCATCCTACAGTGTTTCCTAATCTATTTACTGGTCTTCGCACGTCTGCTGTGGGAGTTTATATTTTTAAATGTTTTTCATTTCTTTTTTAATGGTCAAGCATAATTTTTGTTCTGGTTTAGTCCCTTAATGGAGTTATTTCTCAAGTGGCAATTGAGAGGAGAGTTGGCAATGAGTGCCTTCCTTTATTGGCATTCAGAATCAGTAACTTCAAAGCTTTCTTTGTGCCTCTACAGCCAAGAGTAAACTGGGGTTGAATACTTACTCCTCTGATGTGTTTTTATCCTTTTTGCTTACATCATCACATTTTAGGACACTGAAAAAGAATTTACAAAAGCAATGAAGACAAAACCAGAGTGGTGCCTCTTGATCCTACCTTTGAGGTAGCCATGATGTATATTTGACCATGAATGGGCAATGCACCCTTGCAGCAAGGACTGCCAACAGCCTCCTGGACTGCATGAATGGGACCATTACCAGCAGGTTGAGGGACATTATCCCCCCTCTCTGCTCAGCTCTGGTGAGACACATCTGGAGCATTGGCTCCAGTTCTGGGGTTCCCAGAGTCTTCCCAGTGGTATCCAGTGACAAAGCAAATGGGCACAAACTGAAACACGGCAGGTTCCCTCTGAGCATCAGGAAACACTTTTACTGTGAGGGTGACTGAGCACCGGAGAAGGTTGCCCAGCAAGGCTGTGGGGTTTCCACCCTTGGAGATATTCAAAACCCCACTGGACACGATCCCCTGCAACCTGCTCCGGCTGACCCAGATTGACTAGGGAGGTTGGATGAGATGACCTCCAGAGGTCCCTTCCAAACACATCTATTTCTTGATTCTGTGATATATGACACTGGATTCTCAGCTGACACTGCAGCTTTGGGCAAACCACGCTGAGCATCCCAAGGGAATGAAAGGCTGTGCAAAAGATTCTCTGACATCTGTAAACTTGTCATCAAGAAATTTGTGGAAAATGGGGATAGTCAAGAGCGGATTATTAAACTCTAGCTTTTAGGGGTGGAAAAAAACTGTTATATAAATTCCTCAATAACTTTCATAGAGAACTTAGTTTATGCTATGAAAGTTGTATGCTGCTTATTTGGGGCATTATGTTTTCACTAAATCACCCAGACAGTATTGACATCTCTCCTTTTCTCATCTGTGAGGAAGGACAAGAAGAGCTGTCTCCCTCAAGACTGATTAACCCCTCAGTAAGAAGAAAACCCAAGACGTGCACACTCTTTTCCCACTGCAGGAACCAGGTGCCAGTAAGATCAAGGATTCATGTTTTCTCCTACCTTCCTACACTTCAGCCAGGTGCAAGTGACTAGACTCCAGCTTTCCTGAAAAAGTGTGCCACTGAAGAAGCTTGGCTACCACCAAAGCACTGGCTATCAATTTGCAAGATCACACCAGGGAATTCACCCACTCAGAAATTGTGGGGCTCGCAAAGAGAAAGATCTCTTCAGCTTTCATTTTTCCCTGTGGTAAATGACCATGCCCATGGCAGCCAGCTGGCCTCAAAACAATGCCACTGTCAAAAAGCAACCTGTAAGCAGTATATTACATTGCTTGTGAAAGATAATTCAGCAAACGGAAGATGCAGTTCAGTACAGAGCTCAATTACTTCAGCTGGTAGATGGGCAAGCAAGAACATGGATACTGTAATATAAAGTCATGATTTGTATTCTTGACATAGCAAAACCACACATTGATCTTGTACAATTTGTGACTTTTACATGTTCAATATGTCAGTGAATTTGAGTGCTGGACAGAGGGTACCACTCCTACATGGTACTGGATGCTTGGAAACTCTGGATGGTGAGGGCCGGAAGTCAGAAGAAAAACAAGGAGAAATCTCACAATCATACAAACTAATAGCTCCCATTTGCCTCTTTGCTGCCAGCAGTATATTAAACCTGTGAACACAAGCAAAATGTCTAAGAAACTATTTTTTCTGTAATTGTCCACCCTTCTCTTGGTCTCCAGTGATCATTATTAATTGAAGGTCCAACATATGTTTGCATTAAAGTGTATTAGGAAATGGTATGGTCTCCACCCATCTTCAGTGGGATTTCAGGACTATTTATCGGCATGATTCTGCTCCCATTTCAGTGAGAGGTAGTTTTTCATTGACTTAAGCAAGGACAGTGTTAGGCCTATACTGAGAGTTTTAGGGGAGAAAAAAATTGCCCATTACAACTGGCTCCAGACAACAACAGTATCGCTTTCTTATATTCAGAGCAGTAAAGCAAATATAAAACAAACAACAAAAAATTGTCAAAAAGGGGAGTTCATTCTAAGTTCAGTCCATTAAGAATTACAGTTTGATGCTGTTGATTTCCCCTGAGTTCAATAAAGACAAACTCACAAAAAAATGAGCATCTCTCTCTTTTTCCAAAAGGCATTAATGAAGAAAGGTAATAATGAGATCTGACTTTATCTAATCAATGAATAGCTCCAGCAATACAACTCTGTCTCCTGAAGTCATCGAGCTACTGAGAATCATAGTGTTACATGTGAAACTTCATGATGATGCAGTTTTTAAATTAACAGGTTATCAAGGGCACAGAATTATCTTCACACACGCACTCAGAACACTGAGGAGTGGTTTCTGTCTGAGATGAAAACTCCTGCATGGAAGGATCTACATGCCAATGTCCATGGGCAAGAGGAGGGTCAAAGCTCCCACTCTACTCAGTGGAGATCCTAGTACAGTTGCAGAAGCCTTGGCAGTGATTCATCTCATCCTTAGCTTGTCACTGAGAGCTCAGTCCAATTGACAAATGTAGGTGTCTAGTGTCATTTGAGATGGTCTGTGGTATCCAAGACACCCTCTGTTGTTGGGGTGGCAGATCTGACGTGGGACCCCAGGGATACCCGTGACTGTCTTGAGCAGAAGCTGAAAGCTGAAAGCTGGTGGGATACCTATGAGCAATTAAATACCACTAAGTTTAGACAACTGAGCCCCTTTACTCTGTCCCCCCCCATCCCCACTCCTCGAGGACACCTAATTGTAATTTGCTAAGTTAAGATGTCTTATTCTTGAACTTAACCACATCAAAGACAGCTGGATATGCCAAAGAGGTCAAAAAGTAAATAAATACTGATAGCAATGCCCCCTTTCATGAATGCATAACACTTTGGTCCTTCATGAGGCTACAAGTAAACAAATAAAACAATCCAGACACTGTGGTCTTTGCAGTCATCCCAATGATTATCTTGCCCCAATCACAAAAAAAAAAAACAAAACCCGAAACCAAACAACTCTTCACAATCTGCACTAGATGCTTATGGTTTGGGGAATAAAGCTGAATGTTATTTTTGGCCTTGAAAGTTAAGCCGGGCAAAGTCAGGTAATGTTGGAAATTAGCATGGTATTGTCTAGTGGTGCATTCCTAGAGGTCCACTTCCCTTCTTTCTCTCCATTTGTGCCCTCATCCATCCTGGGGGTGATGCAGCACAATACCTTTTGTCTGTCCACATTTTTCCCCACATGGCAATGCAAAATGTTTTGGTTTACTGTGCTGTTTATTTCTGGCTACCTGTTCCTTACTGCTTTCTATATGATACTAACCAGCTCAGTAATTACAATGATCTCTTGAACTGTGATGGCACATTTTTTTCTTTTCAGAAATAACTTTTTCTATCCCCTGCAGATTTGTAATTTTTTCTGCTTACAATTTTTTGCAATCTGGTAACAGATCAGTCTTGTTGTGACAATGCAAGTTAAGATATTTACAGATTTGCTGCCCAGCATGTATGTTTGTAATGCAAAATATTTAAAGCACTCTTGAAACAGAAAAAAGTAAAGGGATATAAGAGAAAAAGAACTCCAGTTTCAGCAAAAAGCTTTGAAACTCTTCAATTCAGCAATATGAATCCACATCACACTTCTGAACATAAACCCTTAGTACCTTTATGTAATGAGCTGAACATTTGATCACAGTTTCCAAAAGATGTGTATCAGCATAATCTGTGGACACTTTTGATGGTAGACACCAAAAATTATTTGGGTTTTGGAAATTACTGTTGCTTCTCCCATCACTGTTTCCTTCAAGCCAAACTGGAAGTAGGACTGAGATACTTCTGCCATTCCTGTGTCTGGTCCACACATACGTGAAGGACTATTGCATCTCATCATAGCATAAGAGTTTAGAATAAGTGGGGTTTAAAGATAAAAGTTATGCCTATCCATAGGGTTTGAAAGATATTGTTGGAAATTTATAGAGTCCACAGAAGATACCTTACAAAGATTATGCAACCCTTCAGTAGCAAGTGGTTGGAGCTGGGATGTATTACTGGGAGGTATCGTATAGGCTTCACCTGACATGCTTGACTCCGGGTATCTAGTTTTGGCCACACTCAAAGGCTGGACACTGACTAGATAGACTTTCAGTCTGACCCAATATGGATGATTTTTTGGTCTGATATTCTTGTATACCTTCAAGAACCAGACACAATACTGAAACATGAAAGACACTATAAAGGCTACCTCAAGGAGTCAAGTAAGGGTTACTAGATCAAAGTTGCCAATATGCCTGAGAAACAAAGACCCTCATTTGGAGGCAATACAGGTCTGACATAAACACTCCATCTAAAATATACCATGAATCAGTACTCATGGACAATTGATAAAAGGTGTGAGATTTCTTTCCTAGAAATGGAAAATAATCTGAAAATAAATATCCCCATGCATGAGAAAATTTTTGCAAATCTGGTAAGCATATATTGCATGGCAGAAAGACAAAGACTATCTGCAAAGTAAACCTGTTAATCTTTCTTTTAATTTAACAGCTAGCCTAAGGAATCTGCTGAATCAGATATAAATTTAGTGGTGACACGGATTGTGTGAGTAAAACATGCTCATGAGTGACATCTTGGAAATACACTTACATAAATTAGAATTTAATATATTATGGAGAACCAAGTCTTTTGCACTTTTACAGCCTGATCTAACTCTTTATGAAGACAAAAGACATATTCGCATTCACTTCTGTGAGTGCTGGACCAGATCGATACCAAAAAAATAACAACCCATATGCTTCTGATTCCACTGGTCTCTTGGAGGTGAAGAATAGCCACCTCTTTGACTAAGGAAGTACTATGACTATTACTGTGAGTAATCCCTGATTTACACCATTCTGGCCCACCCTTAAGTGCATGCCTTCTTAACCCCTTAACACATTGCAGTAAGTAAATCCTGCAGAAAAGCTGCTGAACTTGCACAGGCAGTAACTTCTAAAGTAAACTCCATGGCTGCCAAAAAACGTATGAGAAGTCAGAAAAAACTTACAATATGGCAGGTGTTACATTGCAATAAAGGCATGTCTTAGGTACATTATAAAACACAGACTGAAGTGGGTCCAGGATCTGAGAGTTATTACAATACAGACTGTGAGGTTGCTATTTAGATGAAATTCCTTCTACCATGTCTTCAAACCATTTTTTCCCCCTTATTTGCTCCATTGACCACATTTAGATGCCACCATCTTGGATTTCCTTCTCTGAAAAGGAAATCCCCACTTCTCAGCATGAAACTTGAAAAGCTTTCAGTCTGAAAAGGAGCTGCTGAGCCTATGTCCTACACCCAGGTAACCTAAGCCATGTGGAAATATGAACTGTTCGCAACCTTCAAGGCCTCCAAAGCAGGCCAAGCTCAGGACGTAAGCCAGCACCTTTAGTACCTCAGTCAGCAGACAGCAGCGGTTAGTGGGAAAGTCAAAAGTCAAGGGAGAGTTGCCAAAGCACCCAAGAATACGTGTGCATTAAAGCACCACTCTTGGAAAAGAGATGTTTGCTCTCGTTCCGTGCATGCCAGTACATCCCTATGACAATGTCAATCCAAGAGGAGAGGCTGACTTTTGTCCTCAGAGGAGGATACTGCCTCCCAACTAACAATACCTGTCTCTGGTGGCATGCTGCCTCCTGACTAACAAGCCTTGGCTCCCAGCCCACCGCAGCATTGCTTCCACACAGCAACACAGCCCCCAACAGGTCGGCATGCCCTCAGTGCCTGTGGAAAGCCTATCTTTATGCATGTGCTCTGCAACCACAAAAAGCCAGGCTTTGTGGGAACTCTTGAGTCAAATCAGTGGGACTTCACAGCGCTAAGAATCTGACTTTTTGGCCCTTTTGAAAAATCTCACACTAGATCTTACAAAACTGGCAGTATTCACAAGAGTATAAATTAGGACTTCAAAAAGAATTACTCCAAGAAGTAAATCCCAGCCTTTCATTAAGCCAAGGCTTCACCCTGCAATGGCAAAAAACAGAAACCAGGACCACGTTGCCTCATGTCTAACATGAGACAAGAAAAGCTTTGGATATAGCTACAGTCAGGATTTTGCTTCACGGGAGGAAATCCAAGATGGTGGCTGCGAAGTGACAAATTCCTGCTCATGCTGTTTTATTTCTGCTGGACATAATGAGGTTGTTTAACTAGCCTGGCCTTCACATAAAGTTAATTCCTGCACACACAGGGCCTCATATTTTCTGGATCAGTAGCACAGGTATCACAAGAAACATTTTTCATTTCAGTGTCCCTGGAAGGGTACTGAGAATATGGAGCGATAAAGCAAAATTTGTCTTCTCAAACCTGGAGTTAGACTCCAATTTATAGAACAAACATTTTTTTCACTTGCTAATAGGAAAACTATATAAATTCTTCAGATCTGGGGTTTTGTTGATTTGAGTTTTTTTATTTCTCAAGGCAGCAGGACTGCCTCCCTTCCCCCCTCCCCCCCAAATGAGTGAAAAGTGGTAAAAATATGCAATGATTTAGTCCAGGACTTCTTTGGGGAGGGAGGTTGTTAGCTTTTAAAAGCCATTAAGGTGGTCATTCCTTCTACAGCACTAATCCTTCCTACTTGCCGGAGATTATTTCTTGTTGAGATCTCTCTTCTATCAGCGATCTGCTTTATTAGGTCTCTTCTCACACTTTTTTCTCATTGCAATGCAGCATATCACATAGCGGCCATATCATAAAGCAGAGCCACTACCAGTGCTGGCAAACGGCTCCCTTCTCATCCAGGATTTCAGCTTCATTTGGCTTGTGATCAGTAGTTGTGGACTCCCTAACACAGAGGTGGACTCTTTTGCTCCTTTGCCCTGCCTCCTTTTTTTAATCCTCCACTGTGCCAAAAAAATTACTTTGAAAGCTATTTGGAAGCTTTTCGACTTCAACATTTTTCAAGGTGTTAGGCTGGGATTTTCCCCAAAAATAGCAATAGTTAACTTAGCTAGCTATCATAGAATCATAGAATGGTTTGGGTTGAAAGAGACCTTAAAGATCATCTAGTTCCAACCCCGCTGCCATGGGCAGGGACACCTTCTGCTAGACCAGGTTGTTCAAAGCCCCATCCAGTCTGGCCTTGAACAGTTCCAGGGGTGGGGCATCTACCACCTCTCTGGGCAACCTGTTCCAAAGCCTCACCACCCTCACAGTGAAGAATTTCTTCCTTATATCTAATCTAAATCTATCCTCTTTCAGTTTAAAGCCATTAGCCCTTGTCCTATCACTACACGCCCTTGTAAAAAGTCCCTCTCCAGCTTTCTTGTAGGCCCCCTTCAGGTACTGGAAGGCTGCTATAAGGCCTCCCCAAAGCCTTCTCTTTTTCATGCTGAACCCCCCCAGCTCTCTCAGCCTTTTTTAAATGTTTGTTGTATTTTTAACAAGGCTTTTTCCTGTTTTCTGAAATGTGCCAGAAATGTGGGGTTTCTGTTCCATACAGTGGTTCCCCTCACTTTTATTTTCTTGTTTTTAGTGGGAAAGTTGATGAACAGCGGTTTAGGAAGATGTGAAGCAGGCAGAGCGAATAGTAAGCGCAAATCAAGGAGAATTTCCTCGTTCTTCCCTGAGAAAACCACATCTTCTTTGTTCCTGGTTTTCGGTAAGGAATAGAAAAAAAGCACTCAGGTTAGCAAAGTCCCATTCCAGCTGAGCAACAGATACAGCTCAAAGTGTGACAACTAAGTATGTTATGAAGATGAAGCCTGCTCAGCTTAGTGGGACTTTTTCTTTTACTTAGACACTAAAAGGCAAGGGGTTTCCCTGTGCCTGCAAGCAGCTGCATGCAGATGGTGATACATTGAACTCACCCACAAGAG
The DNA here is from genome assembly GCA_013400535.1 of Scopus umbretta. Taxonomy (NCBI): domain Eukaryota; kingdom Metazoa; phylum Chordata; class Aves; order Pelecaniformes; family Scopidae; genus Scopus; species Scopus umbretta. The sequence goes on from VZTL01038765.1 coordinate 43,069, forward strand.
TTTGAACTGTAAAGTGTACAGTAAATCCATTTTGGAATTTAAACACTCTTTTTAAAATTCTTTCTCATTTTCACTCATCTTGGCTAATTTTCCCCTTTGTGAGCTTCACAAGTCAAATCAGGCAAGGAGAACACCACTTACTGTTCAGCGCCAAGTGACAAAGGGTGGAGAAAGGATTCGTCATTGCACTAAGTTATGGGAAGTGCTTTGGTTCCCTAAGATTCCACTGTAGTCAATGGAGAGAGATGGCAACTCCCAGCTCAAATTGCAGGTATGTGAAAGCACTTTCTGGAAAGGCTCTTTTCTCTCTCCGTGACTTTGGAAAGAACCCAGGTAATGAAGACAGATATAGATAGGCAACAGCTGTAGAAAAAAAAAAAAACCTCTTTTTTTCCCTTCTTTTTAACAGTCATTGCTGTAAGGAAGAAAAAGCCCACGCGCTCTCTCTCCCCCCATCTGTCCTCACTGCTACATTTCACAGAACAGGAATCAAGTCCCAGAAAATGCAAGATACCTTACCTGGAATCAGGCCAGGACCCTGGGACTTAAATGTTCTACAAGTGCATATATATATTTATATGCTTTGCACAGCAAATGTGTAAATGCTTGTACAGCGTCAGGTACATAACTCAGCTTTGCGTTCATGGTAGGTACCATGGTGTTTTTAGAATAAATTGTGCCCTTGCACACCAGCAACATGCATGCAAGGAAAACTGGGGTTCAGTTTAGTTTGGTGCAACTTGTTTAGGGAACTATTGTAAGAGGAAGAGCGCCATGTATTCCAGGCTAATCCTGGGATTATGTGTCACCTGACTCGGCAGCTCTGGGGCATTAACTGACATCGTGTATCAGGTTAGGTTAACAATCTACCACTTGGTTCTGCTTGAGCAGATCTGTGTGCCCAGGGTAGAGATCAGTGACAAACACGGAGCCTCAGAGGGAAAGGATTAGTTGCTGTGTGATCAGCAGGGTGGCACTTGCACCACAAGACATACAGACTTAAAACCTGGATCTGCTGTGAATCAGAAGCTACATCTGGAAAGTAGCAATACAAAACTGACTCTCCAAGGATGCCCACAGCAATGAAAGCAGGCTTGGATGACAAAATGACAAATACTGGCAACATGGATGGGATATTACCAGAATGGGAGAGAAATTTAAAGGATATAAAAATACCTGCTTGTTTTAACAAGATGCCCCAAGAGACTGGGAAGACTTTCCCTCACTCCAAACAAGTTGGGAATTACCTAGTAGGCAAAATGATCAACAAGGGCTCCTTTGCCAAGGTGATGGAGGGGCTGCACATCCCCACGGGGGAGAAGGTAAGCTCCTAATGAGAGGGTACCAGCACTAGGAATCGCAAGTAACCTCGCACTAACTTATGTCAGAGAATTTCAGACCATTTAATCCGCAAACCACAATCTACTCAGTGAATTATCCTCTGAACTTTATCCTCATAAATTAACCTCATAAACTGAGTTTATTGCTGATGTATAATCAGTCACATGTGTGAATATGTACTGAGTGCAACTGTTTTCACAATTATAGAACGATATAGACAACAAAGAATATCCTCCCACTGAAAGAGAATAGGATAATGGCATAAGGACAATTTCAGATCTGCTTTCCCTGATAATCCTCATTGAGTAATTAGTGCCACGTATCTGACCTTTAAAACTATGGACACTTATTGAAAAACCAGGCACTCCAACCATAATAATTTATATGGCAGGATACAGATAACATCTGTTATCTCTAGCTCAGTTGGGCTAAAATAACATACCACTAGATGTAACTGTGGAAAGGTGGGTTGCTATCAAATGGCTTTTTGATTTTTACTTTTCTTATGGCTTCAGTAGCTTCACTGGCTGACTAGCTGTGCAAACTGCAAAGGGCCTACTCCCGACCCATTATAGCCAGTATCTTGAATGGCTTTTAGACCAAGTCAGAAGGGAGAAAGTCAGGGAAAAAAAAAAGTGATACAGTACAGATGGAGTTAAGAGTCAAGCATGCAGGGATTTTTTGCACTTGAGAACATTTCATATATGTGTATTTATTAATGCAATCAGATGTATGGATACAACAGTTCAGCCTTCTTGTTTTCGCTTTCAAGAGAAATAAAAAGTGTATTCTTCCATTGAGAATGTCTCCCTCTGTGATACTGATTACCAACATCACACCAAAAACAGCTTCTCCCACATGTCAGCTTCCTCCCCTTCTTTTGAAAATCGATCTAGGTTGCAAAGCTTGTTGCCAATTTGCATATATCCCACAATTTAGGTAGCCATAAAAGTCATTGACAAGAGAAAAGCCAAACAGGATTCCTACATTTTAAAGAATATGAAGCGTGAGCCACGGATACACCAGATGATTAAGCACCCCAACGTTGCTCGGCTATATGAGACCTTGGAGACTGACAGCTCCTATTACATGGTGATGGAGCTGTGCCTTGGCGGGGACCTCCTGGACAGAATTTGTGACAAAAAGAGGCTGGCGGAAGGGGAAGTAAGGAGATACACCAGGCAAATTCTGTCTGCAGTAGAGCACCTGCATTGCCAGGGGATTGTTCACAGGTAAGATTTTCCCCCCTTCCAAAGAACAGTAAGAAAAGGAAGTGTGCAAAAACATAAAGTGCTCTTCTTCACTGAGAGCATTTCTTCAATGTTCCCTTGTAAAAACAGGGATTGCAAAGAAGACTGTGTTCTCTCAGCCCATCTTAGTAAAGCATTGTATTCTCAGTGGTGGTAGAAGATAAGCTGTTACACATTCCTTGGCGAGTAAAGTAACAAATTCCAGGATAAGAGCTGATGAGCAAAACAAATTAATATGTTGCCACAATTATCTCGGAATTAGCTGGTGACAAGCGTGTATCTAATTCAAATATTTCAGTGTGGCTATGAGTATAAATATTGATTTCATTTTATTAGCCACAACATATTGAAATAACCACGCATCACTCAGGACAGAAGATTGAGAAATCGCAGCTCACTGGTTGCTCAAAGGACATGGTCCTGCAGATCCAGGTCTGTGGCAGGTTGCTGGCCTTCCACGCTGGCTTTTGCATTATGGGGACAGATCACAACTTCAGCCACTGCTAAAGGAACCTGAGCAGCCCATGCAAAGAGAGCTGATCTTCTTCCCCGCCACCAGGGATCTTGGCACATATGCCAAGAGCAGCAGAATAAGGACTTCCATTTTAGATGGGAGAATAGGCAAGAAGCAGTTTTTTCCCACCAGTTTTCTGTTTTACTTAATAATTCACAGTCAATCAGATCCTTAATTTTAAATGGTAAATGCACTCATCGAGAAAGCTCCCAGGACCTAGCAAGTAATCCAGTTGACTGTATTGTTACAGCAACCATGAAACAAATAAGCTGCGAATGTGATGGCTCAGCATTTACAAGTGTTTTGTGACTTGAAATGCTTGCAATCCAGCACTTAATTATATTGGATTTGTTAGTTAATAAGGAACGGACAAAAAACGGTCAGTATCTGACCTAGAGAATTTAAACAAACAAAAAAAACCCACCAGAAAATAAACCCAAGGGGCTTCACCCACTTAGTCCAGGCTGACATCCCTGCCTTGCTGGTTCCTTAACTAATTTATTTTACAGCATTTCTTCAGTGCCCATGATCATAACATTTATGTTCTTCCCATTACAACATTCCTCATGAATTTCTAAAGTGCTCTTCCCTTTTGTTTGGACACAGCTCTTCCCAGTGAGCAGGGGAGTAGCCTGACTTCTTCCCTTACTTTTCTCTTCTTCTGTTGGTAATGTTTTGCTGGGAAAGCTTTGTGATAGAGAAGAGTTTTGCCGCACACCCTGAGAGCAGCCAGGTATGAAGTGGTGTGAGCTCCTCTGGAGACTTGCTTTGCTATCAAACCCACCACCACTCCTAAACAAAGGAAAATTCATCCCTGGCTCTCAAACACTTTGTCATAGGGTTTATGAAGCTGCATGGTCTGGCAGGAGCCCAGCTGCCTTGCTAGGTCATGGGCATAAGTTTGGTCAGCAGTACCTCAACTCATGACCTACTGCTAGCTTTGAGATTCAGAGCTGCAGCCTTGACCTCATACAAGAAGCAAACTGGGAAGGATCTGGAAGGGCTTTCCCTCTCAGCACCAGCTGCAGTGATTTATAGCAACTAGCTGCAGAAGTTAAACCAACAAGGATAATTGTGGGTGTATCCTCTTCTGAAAAGAAGGCATCAGTGTTTCCAGAAAGATGAGCACAGAAATAGGAAAGTTACCTCACAAAATCAATCTGATTTTCTCATCTAAGCACTGAGCAAAGCTCAACCCTTTCCATTGCTTTAACACAAGGAAAGGAGGGTTCCTAAATGCCTGGTGGGAAACGCTGCTGCTCCACTCTACCCTGGCAGCCCACGTGTGTCAGGGCATTGCTGGGGAGGGCGCTAGAGAAATCACACCGGGTATAACGGTAGTAATTTCATGAGATGGATAATTGTGCGCCAATGCTCAGGTCTATGCCTGGAGCCTCTTTATTTTACTAGAATGGAGGTGCCTGGTGATTGCAAGGTCTCATTCCTAAGTGATGAGCTTAAGAATTTGCTAATCTAATTTACTTTTGCTCAGAAGTGTCTTATGGGAATTCCTGATTTTTAACCCCGGGATATACCTCGGAAAAAACCCCAGTATTTTGTATTGTCTTTATAATATACTTGATGAAAAACAGCCAGTTTTGTATCTATTTATAGTCCTAATTAATATCGCTCATCAGAAATCCTGTGCTGTTTTGACAGTTATTTTGTTTCCTGAGCTTTACTTTTCCTATTCAGCACTAAAATCAGCACTGATCCAACAAATCCTTATGGCTTAAATTAAGGTTGAGTCTCCTTTTCACGGTAAAGGTAGTACTTTGTCCATGCAAGATCACAGTTGATTTTGATGCCACAGTTGCCAAAATGATCGAGAAGATGGAAGATTGATGCACTTGTCTATTCATCCAGCACACAGCATTTTACTGTGCCAGATATAAGAAGGCTCAGGCACAAGATCAGGTTCAACAGCTTCACAAGCTAGCACTCATCAGCTGAGCTCTGCTAACTATCCCTGTGCCTGCTCTAGACATGGCCAAGTGGTGAGGTAATGCATCTGAGCTTAAAAACCTCAAATAAAGACATATAAGCTAAATCACATTACCTCACAATTGGATTGGCCTAGCGCATGCACATAGTCAGCTACCAACTCCTAAAGCTGGCGCTTGCTAAGTGATAGTAACTTGCTTGTATATACAGTTCCTATTTTGTCCTGGATATTTTCCCTTCTCCCATGTCATATATCCTTTTGAATCACTACTGGACCAAAAGCCTGGAGAAGCATCACAAGCTGCCCTCTAGGCACTGTCTCTGAAGTCTCCAAGGGAATGAGAAAAAAATCGTGATGTTGCTTAAGCTTACATTTCTGGGAAAGTTTCCTTTGGGAAAAAAAAAGAAGATGTGTCTTTGATGAAAGATAACTGCTGACACTATGCAAACCTTAATAGTGACCATTGTCAGGTTTTTCAGGCAAGAAAGCATACATTTTCATTAACTGTGTCAGCACTCAGCCTAGCTTATAGAACAGCAATTGTGGCAATCCAATGCAATGTTATTTAATTGTAGTGTAGTAAAAGTCATCAGAATGCACTGTGGGGTGCTAAATCTGATAGAAATGTCAGAATTGCAGTGGCCAGAAACACAACTAGTTTTAAACCACACAGTTTTAGGTCACAGGGTTATGTCACAGGGATAGGCTATGAACAAAGTTATCTTAAATCTACCTCCCAGCTTTTGGGCACTGGCTTTTTTGTCACTGTAGAAAACATGCTATTCAAATTAAAACCAATTAAAAAGTTATCATCAAACCCATCTCTATCCCATTCTCAGCCTGGGGAAGCAGAGGGTTTTGAGGGCAATGCTGTCCCATCCAGAACCACAGAGATAAAAGGACACTTCCATAAAACCACCCACTGGGACCATCGGGTACACCTCCGGCCTGAATCCTCAGTGCAGTGCTGTTCATGCAGCATTGGACCTCACAGCCCTTTCTCCTTGCTGCTATCCTTGTTCCCATCCCTCCTTCTGGTTTGTCCTCTTGTACTCTCCAAGGTCTTTGGGCTGATGAAAGCGCTTCACGACTTCAGAGAGAAGGTGGGAGTGAAATCCACACACTTGGAGCCACTTCTGAAACTTGCTCTGTCCCCCCATACCTCCCGCAGAGCCGAGGGAAGCCCCCAGCAGCACGTGGGAGGTTGTGATGGGAGTCAGCAAAGCATCGCAGGCTCCTGGACTGCCTCCCAAATTAAAAAATTACACCCAAATTACACTGGCTGAGGATTCCCCCGTGCTGCGAAAGATTTCAGCTGCCACTTCAGGCACTCCCCACAGGGCAGCAATATTCTGGCTTTTGGTTTGAATTTGTAAGGATATAAATGTTCCCACAATAAGCAAGTAAGCGCCTGAGCCAGCTAACAGTATTTTTCCTGCAGCTCTGAATTATGTCCTCCTGTGGGGCGGCTGATACTGGTTGACCCTGTTTACATGAACATCACTGCGAAGATGTCTCCACCTTCAGGGCATCTGTCCCTGACCCAGCTTTAGTACACCTCCCTTCCTCCGCAAGACCTTACTTTCCAGTTCCCTTCTCATCCTTCGTATCTCTCAGGCATGATTTACTCACAAAGAAACCAGAAATACTCAACAACGTTCAGTACTTCAAAGACAGAAACACTCCCGGTCCAAGCACATGCAACTTCCTTTTTTACTCAAAAGAAGAAATAAATGCTGTTCATTTTTTTTAAAAAATACATGAGTAGAACAGGTTATTCCTAAAATGAAGTGTCTATTTAAAATATATACTCATAAAATATTCCCTGAAATACAGAAAGTTTCCATTTTCCCAACTTGAAAACTTCAGGAAGGAATAAGGATCTTGTTACAATTGTATGCAGAGCTGTGCAGAACTATTGTTATCCTTTCAATTAAACTTTGCTAAAAACTATCTGCAAATGGTTAGCTGGGACATCAGGCATCTTAAAGTTTCCTTCCTGTCTTCATTTCAGGGACCTAAAAATTGAAAATCTTCTTCTTGATGAGAACAACAACATCAAAATCATTGGTAGGTGCACATTATCTGTGAAGTTTGTTTTCAGCTTTTTTATTTTGTGTGGCTTTCAGTGACAGTTCAGCTACTATTTAAACAGCACATTTTATGAGTGAGCTTGTGACTATTCAATAAGCATATTTGAGCTTTTAGAATAAATAAAAGTTATGAAGTATAACTTAACAGCTTGTTTATTTGAGCTTTAACTGAAACATATTTTTAAGAGAACAAAGAAAACAATTTTGCCTATTGTTTTCCCTTGTGTATTGCTGGAGAAGCAAGAAACAATTACAGCTTTTATGTGTAGAAAGCTGTTCCTAGCAGAAGTGATTTGTAGATGAAGAAATAAATCTTCTGGGGTGAAATACAGGTATGGACATGTTAGCTTCTGTCGAGTCATTACTCCAACTAGAAACCTCATCATTTGGTATGTGTAAAAAAATAAAAAGCCTTTTTTTGGTCACTAGCACAAACCTTGCTAGGGTTCTGAAGCAAACATTTATAAAAATGAGGGAATTTGCACCAAGCAGTTAACACAGCTCAGAGAAACATTAATTTTATTCTATGGAAACCGCACAGAAAAATCCCCACAAGGGAAGCTCACTCTTAGAGACGCCACATGTTTAACCCAGTGTTTCCCAAATTTTTAAAAGCTTAACACCTCTGAGAAAAAAGGCACCAACTCTTCACCCTTGTTTTATAGCCAGCCAGTCCTTTACAATCACACCTTTCTCTTCCCTTACCCGTGCACACATGCACATATACAGAGAAAAAGGCTTAAGTTAGCACATTTTACCCCACATTTACAACCGGCTAAAGCACACCCAGCTGAGCCAAATGCTGTAGCTCATTAAACCATACTAATGCAGCTGTGTAGCTAAGCTCTTGTACTACCATACAGTCAACTGAGGCAAACTAAAATAGCTAAACCAAAATCAACCAAACCAGGCATATGGCCCCATGGCTGGGTAACTTCACTCTTACCTCTGCTAATTCAAGGCACATTTATTTGAACCCAAATTGGCATCCAGAGCTGAGATGTCACCAGATGCTAAAGCCAGCTGCTGTTTTCATCTTTCTTCTATCTTCAACCAATTTGTAAAGTTAAACTATTTTGAGAAGAGATTAAAACTTCTTTGCCTTTGTTTTTATGACCGTCAGATTTTGGACTGAGCAATACTGCAAAGTTTGAGGGTCTCTCTCAGGAGCTGTTGCATACCCAGTGTGGAAGTCCAGCTTATGCTGCCCCAGAACTTCTTGCTCATAGGAAATATGGTCCAAAGGTGGATATCTGGTCCATGTAAGTAGATCTAAAAAGATACTTATTGAAACACTCTTAACACTGAATGGTTTAAACAAGACTCTGATATAAAGAGGTTGGTGGCACTCTGCTTTGGGGCATCAGTGGGGAAAGCAGAGACATATCAGAGAAAGTTTGCCAGAAAAAAAAATTACGGGTGAGAAAAATATATCTTGAACTGTGAATCCGTTGCAATAGCTTGGCTAGGCCCTTATGTCAGATTATGATTCAGAAGTGGAGTTATTTACTTCACAGGTGGCACAAACCTTAATGGCCTCCACTTTCTTTGTTCATTACATCTATAGGATATGTCTCATAATAAAGAATAATGCAGAAGGTGCCATCAGAAGAGTAATTTTTCACATAAATCAACTCAGACTTTTCAACTGCATTTGGAGTTTGCAGTTCTAGCAGTAAAGTTTGGGGTTTTTTACTTTTTTGGCAGTTTTTTTCTGGATGGGTCTGAGAAAATTATAGTATATTAAGTCCATTTTTGTATCCTTTGATCTTCATGGATCTAGATAGGAGAGTGGCTGTCCATGTCCATCATTTGTCCAAAGGCAATTCATGTTTATCTACAAGTATATGTGCCCACCTATCGGCTTCTCCTCATCTGTTTTAATAGTGACCATACGTCCAGGTCTGAGTGTTCCACCTACAACACTTTTTTAAGCCCATTTCTAGCAGGTATGATTCTGTTCAGCACACAGAGCTGCATTTGATCCAAACCTAAACAGCCTCACTCTGGTCACCTGCTAGGAGAAACAAGGGGTCTGGATGTACAGAACTGCTCTGAACTTGGATGTCCTACCTGCTCGTCCAGCTGCAAGAATACAGTCTCCTTGAGGAGTTCTCAGCAGTCTTTACTAAACTGTTGTTGTGGTTTGACCCCAATCAGCAACTAAGCACCACACAGCTGCTTGCTCACCCTCCCCCAGCCCCGGTGGGATGGGGGAGAGAACCGGGGGAAAAAAAGTAAAACCCGTGGGTTGAGATAAAGGCAGTTTAATGGGATAGCAGAGAAGGAGAAAATAATAATAATAGTAATGATAAAAGAATATACAAAACAAGTGATGCACAATGCAATTGCTCACCACCCGCTGACCGATGCCCAGCCAGGCCCCAAGCAGCGATTGCTGCCCCCCCAGCCAAATCCCCCAGTTTCTATACTGAGCATGATGCCATATGGTATGGAATAGCCCTGTGGCCAGTTTGGGTCAGCTGTCCTGGCTGTGCCCCCTCCCAGCTTCTTGTGCCCCTGGCAGAGCATGGGAACATGAAAAGTCCTTGACTAGTGTAAACACTACTGAGCAACAACTAAAACATCAGCGTGTTACCAGCATTGTTCTCGTACTAAGTCCAAAACACAGCACTATAGCAGCTACTAGGAAGAAAATGAACTCTGAATTAAGCTGAAACCAGGACAACTGTGTATCTACAGAGGACAATGCATTTTAGTTTGATCTACAAGGTTGCTGGTACCTACATATAGGCATCTGATTCAGATGCCTAAAGCAGAAGCTTAGCATTCCTATATGCTCAAAAGAGAAAAAGGATTTTATATACACATAAATATATAATGCAAATTATTCCTCTCAAGACCTGCTTCTGGCAGACACAGTATATATTAGCATTTTGACCTAACTATGACTCTTACACCTCAGCTTCTTCTGAATTTACAGGATACGAATGGTACACAAAGTTAAGGATGAAGGGAAATATTCTGCGAAATTACTTCAGTATAAGTCTGGATTTCAAGAGTGTTATTCTGAATTTTTGTAGACATAACACAGATGAATCAGGTCTAGAGCATGCTGTCAGCACTTAAATAGGATTATACTTCACATTGCAGATGCCTGAATGAAGGCAAAGCAGTAACCTTAGAACCATTTACTGACCTCACTGTTAACAAACATCACATAACAGGTCAAGGACTATATAAATCTTATATAAGGCCCTTGGTATTTAACATAGACATATTCTACCTTTTAGGCATAAAACATATTTATAATTTAACCTGAATTGTTCACATTATCATCATGGAAAAGGGAATTCTGATGAACTAAAATATTAGTTAGAAAGATGATCTACTTCTATTGTCACAAAATAAGTAAAGGATTACAGATTGACTGGGCTCTGGCAAAAGATTCCAGTGTGGTGGAGAAATACTGACTTTATGCAGCAGGACAGGCAAGGAGTAGTTACAACAGGAACCAGAAAGCCATATTCAGTCAGAAGCACATTCAGAAAACCAACCAGATTCAACTACAATACAGCTAAGTCTCCCACGAGGCAACAGCAAACAGCAGTGCCTGTTTTGCCTAATTGTGACTTTTGTGCATAAGATTTTAAAGATTCTTTGGAGGACTGGAAAGTGATTAGCTTTTGTGCACCAGCTGAACTGAGGAAACAGCTCCTGTTTTCAAACAAATCCAGCTAGTTCACTGGGATAGACGAGAAGCCGCCTGTTATAGTTAATAAAACTTTCAAGTTTAACATGCCATCAGATTCCATCTACAATTAACTACTAAGTGCTTTACTGTTAACCAGCTACATTTTGTGCACAAGATTTTAAAGAGATTTTTAGGATGGCAGCTCCATCCACTCCCCAAATTCCCGTACTTTGGGGATTTCCCATCCAGTAGTCTGCTGAAAAGAACTATTGCCAGTTTAAAGCACCAATCATGTATATCATCACCAGCAATTTAAAGTGCATGGTGGTGTTTGCAGTGTTGAAAAGAAAAATGTATTTAATGTTGTAATGACATTAGAGATCCATTTGCACTGCATGTTACTCCCACTCGTCAGAGAATATTCAGGGGCCCTTCTCTTGCTTCAACTCCAACTACATTTAATCCACATGTTATTATGTATTATAGAATGGCAATCCTTGCTACTTCAGTCAACTCTATGTCATTTCATTGCTGCATGTTTCCTTTGTAACTCTGGAGCTTTTTAATAAAAGAATTTATCAGGAAAGTTTTGGAAAGCATTACATTCAAGGACTAGATTTGTCAAAAGGTTTGGTAAAGTGAGAATACATTGATCTCACCTAAATTTAGCCATTTTACAACCAGGCATCTCAGCTGTACCAGGCAGTTAGTGTCCTGTTATTGTCAGTGCAGGGAGATAGCTTGTTTCCCGAGATGCTTAACTGCAGCCTAAAATAGCTATATAACATAGATGTGATGAATCTCTCTTGGAGAGACCTGTCTCTCTCCATTGATAACTATTGATATCTAGGTTTTAGATGGTTAAATTGAGACAGATAAGTCCTAGTCGAGAGTAATAAAAAGCATTTACCCATAGGTCCCTTGTTCAAATGCAATCCAATGAAACATTTAGAAAAAGGTGCCACCATCTTCTCATGGTTTTTCAATGGTGCCATCATCTTCTCATGGTATTTCAAACTGTTTGAAAACATTAAAAAAAGATTGTAGTTGTGCACACCACACACAGACCTGTTTCACAGATGTCGTCATCATCTGCACTAGTGTACCAACCAGATCAATTAAATGAGAATTGCCTGAATTCCTAAAATGACTGTCTCGACTGAGTTCAACAGAGAAATGGCAAAGGATGGCAAAGAGAAGTGCTGTTGTGGTGGCACAGCTCAGCTGGAGCAAGGAAGTACCATGGAGAGTGTTCAAGGAAACCTCCCCGTTCGCAAACTCGGGACAGCTAAGCAAGTTTTTCAAACTTTGGTACTTCTCCAAACTGAATGACAAACCTTCACAAAGTTTGCTGATCAGTGCTAGCAGACTGTTAGTCTTTCGCAAGAGTTAAAGTTTTAAGTCTTTAGCCAACAGCAAGCTGTTACCAAATGAATGCCTTCTAGGCATAAGTCACACCTAATTTAGCAATCTGAGCAAAGCAAGAAGAACTGAATTACTATTTGGAACAAGATCTATCACATCAGTCCCAGCTCTGTGTTGTCACTCAGCCTCCAAACCAAAATGCTTTATTCTGATGGGCTGGGTACACTACACTGACACTCCAGTGAGCTTATTTTAAAAATAAACAGCAGGTTTCCACTTTCAATACTGCAGGCTTTCCAGTCACTCACTGTACAGTCTATTTTATACACACTTCCCACAATATTCTTTTCTAGATAAAATGGCATTTACACAAAGAAAAAGGTTGTAAGATGTGTATTCAGTACAAATTGCTGCTTAGAGATAATTTGTAACCTTGTTCTTGATACTGAAGGCAAATGTCTGAAACCTGACATAGATTTGTGGGATTTTTAAACAAATATTTATTAGCATTATATGGAGCTCTGATGTTTGTCTTTTTCTTTGACAGAGGTGTAAGCATGTTTGCTATGCTAACTGGCACATTACCCTTCACAGTGGAACCTTTTAATATCAAGCAACTACATCAAAAGATTTTAATTGGAGAAATCAGCCCTATTCCGTCAGATATCTCCCCTGGTAAAGCACTCCATTTTTTATAAAGAATACTGACATATAAAAGGTCTAACCCATGTAATAAAGTGAATTCAGCAATAACACAATCTTCTGGGAAATGAGCAGTACCTTTTCCAGTTACTTTGTTTGCATTTACAAATAACTTTTGTGTGCCTTAGGCAAGATCTCTTTATCTCAGGCTAGTAGGAAGACAACATTGTTGTCTTTTCAAAAGACCACTATTCTTGGTTCTTATTTACTGGGGGAATAAAATGCACATTGCTTTTACATAAGTGGAGTAGCTGTGCAGTAAGTGAGAACACACTCATGTTTAGTATGTCCCATGCTGTGCGTCATAGACAGGCATTCCTTCCTGTTTTTCCCAAGAATCAGTTATCAAAACCTTAGATAATTTTTCCTGAAGAGCTTATCTTTTGGCTACAGACAGAACCCACAACATTGAGATAAAGAAATGGGAGGGCTATTTTTGTGAAGGGTCTGCTCATATTTTTCATGAGAAAGAATTGAAATACAACATTTTTCAGTGAATTTTACTGACAATCTTTAATGAGGTAGTCTATGGAATCTTTTGGGAAAACTGAGAAAGATAGTTCTCAAAAGCTCTAGCCTGAATTACAGTCCATGGCTCAAAAACCCAGAAGTCATTTTGGTGTATATACACCCTGGGTTAGCAGTCCAAAATTTACTTCCTCAAAGCTCAAAATTCTGCTGCTTTACAATGATTCATACACACCTCTGGCTTTAGTCCCTGTTTTCTCTCCACCTGGACTAGCATCTACTCTGTTGACCGTCACAGGCTTGGGCCCCTTCTCACAGCCATTATTGTGCAGCTTCACTGACCAAGTCAGAAAGCAGCGCACAACGAGACACGTTTTGCCCAGCTATCTACCAGCATGAGTTCAGATCTCCCCATCATTTTGAGCAGCTTTGCTCTGACATTAGGCAAGAATGAGCCTAGGAACCAAGATTAGCTTCAGTGGCTGCCTGCAGCAAAGTGCTGGGAAGCAGCAGACAGTTCCAGACTAAGCTAGCTGGATCTAGTCTGGAGTTACAGTATTAAGATAATGTGATGATTCAATTTCTTTTTCTCCCCCAGTAAATGGTATGAGGATATCTACCATAGCTGTCCAGAATGTTCGTACATTAGTTTCTCATTTATCTTTCTTTGGAGATTGGTTGCCAGATAGCAGCTCCATTTTTCTACAAGCCCTCCATAGCTGCAATTATTATATTTCTAATTTTTCTTATTTATGCTATTGTTATAGCTTCTACTAATAAATGCATTATCTCTGCTTTTCTACAAAGCCCACACAGTTAGTGGAAGATTGCGGATAACTCCATTGTTCCCTTGCCTATTGGGAATTTAGTGGGAGAGCAGTAGTAAACAAGCTTTGCATACTTTAGATCTAAGTCCTTCTGAAGGAGATTACAAGTGAAAGGAGCAGTATGTTCCCAGTTTAATGCTCACTTGCCATTTTGCTCATTTCAAAACATCCCCAAGGAATATGGTAGAATTCGATAGAGTTTTCCAAAGAAGAAAAGAAAGAGAGGGACTTTATGCAGTGTTGGAACTGAGTGATAGACATATGGGAATGTTTGAGCTTTCTCTGTCACAACTCCAGGAAACCAAAGCACAACACGTCATCTAAGCACCCGGGCCCATCCCTCCCTTGATACAGAGAATTTTATCAATGAGATTAGCTTCTTTGTGTGAGGAACATAACTCCTGGGTAGTCAGCTGGCACAGAAGTGCTCCTTCTCAGAGCCTTGATCAAATGCTGAGTGAGCACAATGCTGAGATTGCTACTGATGCCATAGGCTGCATTCACTGGACTAAATCAAGCAAATCAGGAAGCGAGGTCCAGTGCTGTTTCTATAGCAGCATCCACAGGTCTAGAGCATGCCTCCTGGCATGCCCACCATGCTCAGGCAGGGCAAGTGCCACATTTCTGAAAAAGTAAAATTTTGCACCACCCAAAAAATCAGCTATTGCTAGTAAACAAGCCATTTCATCTGAATACTGCACAGGAGCTGTACACTTCATGCAGTCCTTACTTGAGCCTGACCCTGCTAAGAGGCCTGGAGTCAAAGAAGCAATGAAAGACAAATGGTTGAACGAAGGCTTCACTAGGAAAATACTGAATGCTGCTACCTACGAGAACAGGTAACAAATCTCACATCTCTCTTCTAGCTTGGGATTTCAGAATTTGGGATTTGGGGGGGAAGTGTTGGGGTTTTTAGAGATTTTTTTGGTTTGTTTGCTTTAGAAGATTTTTGTTATCTGCTCAGGGCTGTTCCAAAATGACAGAATTTTATTTCAGAAAACACCACAACAACTTTTTTAACCATGGATAAGTTTTATATAAAAGGAGACATCGTTATAGATCTGCTTATATCCATTGTATTGATAATTTTGTTCTCAACATGTCTCACTGGTGCCATTAATTTTTAGTCAATGTGCTTCTAATCCTTTCCTGTAAAACTAGGTCTCGCGTGCCCACCTGAGGGAATGACATTTTTACATTACACTGAAATTCTTGTTATTCTAATAATTTTTATTCTCATCAATCTTTGTAACTGGCCTTCATTAATCTCAATTTTTTCTTAGCAAGCCACTTCACGGTTTAAGATTATTATATAAGTTTGAAATAGATATGTGCCATATGACACTTCACATAAACATTGCCAACTTTTGAGATGTTATTTTTTCATACTGGGAGGCTGCAAAGTATACTTCACATGTCTTTAAACACCTAATTTCAGTGATGGACCTTTTACATCTTCCTCACAACTGAAAGTCATGGGTCAAGTATTTTGTGCCCAGATTGTTCTGTAAAAGTCAACAATTTAAAGTAATCGAAAAAGAGAGTAATTTGGCCTATTTAATCTGCACCATCTGCAATGGTGTCTACAGGACACATGGCAGGTTTTCCTGCCACAGTCCAGGCTGTTAGATATCTATGCCCAATTTGTTCATTTCTCCGAGAATTGCTCACCATTCCTACCTTTGCCCTCCTTCCCTCCCCTCAGATGTGTCTGTCCCCATTCGTACTGAAGTGTGACAAGTTTGAAAAAATGTCTAAGGAGTTTCAGAGTCCAAGGCTGTCATATTTCTAAAATGCCTTTACTAGACTTTACTACTCACAGAAGCCTGTGAGTAAAATAATTACCATTGTAACATAACTAGTTTTATTTCACAATCTGATTTATAGATTAAAAAAAAATCATCCTGTACTTTACTTAGTTCTTTTTTTGTCCTTTGAGATTTTCCTGCCTTTGGGGCTCCTCCTGTCTTCTTATGCACACACACACACACAATCTCTCTGTTAATCCATTTGAGACTACTGTACTGAGAACCAAAATATACTCACTCAATTAAAATATTAAAATGAGAAAATGCTGGTTTCCATCTTTTGATTTTTCAAGCTTAATCCTGGTGGGTGTCCTTTCAGAGTAATCAATTATATCAACAATAAGATATTTAAAAATGCAGTAACAGAGCCTGAGCCCAGCAGTGAAGTTAGTGTAGCCAGGCAGAGGACTTTTGCACAATTGTGTATTATAATTTGCCTGTACAATTGACTTAGCCTACTCCAGCTACATCACAAGAAATATGTTGTCCACTTACTGTAAATTTTGACATTGTACCTGGATGCATCATTTGTATTTAAATACTTTTTCCTAATATTTCAGACTTTATCCCAGTGAATGGAATCCTGTTGTTTTAAACTACATGGCAGAAATCATGGAGTTCAGTCTTCCAGAAGTTATCAACATTTTAACAAATAACAGACCCTGTCCTGCCATGGCTTCTTATTGCTTATTGCTGAAGAAACTGCTCAGGTACCAGAAAGACTGCAAAAGAGCCCAGGTAAGATATCATGATCATGACAGCCATAAAGTGCTCCCTGGATTTTTCTGAAGAAACTCCTACAGCCACACAGCACTTGTGAAAAAAGTGGTTGTCCATGGAATGGAGACAACACTCACCAAAAGTAGTAATGCAGACTATTCACCAAAAATAGCACTTGCAGATCTGGATGCAGTCTCAGGAAACCTATGTTCTGGCATTCTCAGAGGTGATTATTTTAAGAGGGTTCTTTCTCCCAGAGATAAGTATACCCTTTTTCTATGACTAATGACTTTTAAAAATGAGCTGCTGGTTGTAGTGGGATTGAGAATTATTTTGCTTCATGTAAAAGATTACTTTTCCATTGGGAAAAGGAGCATTAGCATCTCACTGACCTCGCCATCCCTTCCCTTTCTGACTGGTCCATGAAGGCCTGATCCAAAGTCTGGGGAGGAGAGAGGGAAGATGTGAACGCTGTAAAAACTTTTCCCAGCATCATTTTTTGTAATTTTACCACTGTATCTTATGCTTACACTCCAGCTCTGACTCACTCAGGAACATGGAGTGAGATCAGAGGGGACAAAATTTAAAAAATAAATTCAGAAAATTATGGTAATCGTTGGTAAGGCCACAATTAGTTAAAAAGGCTGTAAGCTTTTCTTTTACAACCGTCTCCACTAAGGGGTTCACAGCTCAGTCATAAAAATTTTGCTTCAGGCAGAAACTAGGCAGACAGGAAGCCAAATTCCAGCTTCTAACACACAAGTGCAATGGGAAAAGTTTCAGCTACAAACCAACACACATCAGTGATTAGCCTTCCATTCAAAGCCTTCACCCCGGAGAAGCTGTATTTTGAGAAGGTCCAGTTGACTCCTCTAGAAATTATTCAGATGAGCTTGAGCAGATCCAGATCTCCAGCCCAGCACACAGCCCCAAGGTCACAACAGCCTGTGCAGTGTTTGCAGGCAGAGCCATAACTCAAAAATATGCGTTGGGGAGTGTGTGTATGTGTGCATGCTTAGGGGGAGGAGGCTTTCCTTCACATATGTGATTTTTTTTTTCATATTATAATCTTAAATTGGATCTGCTAAATCATAAGTCACTCAAAAAGAGCTGTATTGTGAAGGCTATTGGCCAGCTTTCTTGAATCTCTGGATATTAAGCTGATTTACAGCCCCTAGAGATCTAGCCTTCCAGGCAAGTGGTAGCATTTCACGTCCTCTATGACCTCTTTCACCATCCTACCTGGGTGGAAGAGGGAAGCGATCGTGTGCATAAAATAAGTTACAAGCTGATTAAGGGGCTGCGTTGCTTCCTGCCACTCCTGGCATCCAAAGTGCCCTCTTAAGGCAGAGAGTCAAGCTGAATTCAAGCACAGACCCCAAAAATGGCTCTGATTGTGAGGTAATAACACAATAAATTTTGAAGTCCTAGTGTGTGTATATATATATACACACACATATATTTACCAGGCAGGCTGAAGGTTTTGGTTGAGCAAGAAGAAAAAGAGGGGAAGTTTAACAAAGGAACAACTGACATTTTCTTTCTCTGTGTTGACATTTTTCCAGTCAAAGGTTCAAACCCAAGCCGGTACTGACCCAAAATAACCTAGCCAGCTACCAGCTGAAAACAGTTGTGACTCTCACAGAATCACCAAATCACAGACTCTTTGAGGTTGACAGGGACCCCTGGAGGTCATCTGGTCCAACCCCCTTTCTCAAGGTCACCTGGAGCTGGTTGCCTAGGACCACATCCAGATGGCGTCTCAGTATCTTTAAGGATGGAGACTCCACAGCCTCCCTGGGCAACCTGTGCCAGTGCTTGGTCACCCTCAAAGTGTTAAAGTGTTTCCTGATGTTCAGAGGGAGCCTCCCATGTTTCAGTTTGTGCCCATTGCCTCTGGTCCTGTCACTGGGCATCACTGGAAAGAGCCTGGCTCTGTCCTCTTTGTACCCTCTTCAGATATTTATATATATTGATGAAATTCCCCTGAGCCTTCTCTTCTCTAGGCTGAACACTCCCAACTCTGTCAGCATCTTCTCACAGGAGAGATGCTCCAGTCCCTTCATCACCTTTGTGGTCCTTCACTAGTCTCTCTCCAGTACGTCCATATCTGTCTTGTGCTGAGGAGCTCAGACCTGGACACAGTACTCCGGATGTGGCCTTACCAGTGCTGCATAGAGTGGCAGCATCCCCTCCTTTGACCTGCTGGCAACACTCCTCCCCGTGCAGCCAGGATACCATTTGCCTTCTTTGCAGCAAGGGAACATTGCTGGCTCATGATCAACTTGGTGTCCACCAGGAACCCCAGGTCCTTTTCTGCCAAGCTGCTTTCCAGCTATGTGGCCCCCAGCATGTGCTGGTGCCTGGAGTTGTTCCTCCCCAGGGGCAGGACTTTGTATGTCACTTTCCTGAACTAAACCTAGTGGGGACATGTCTAGCATGTGAACTGGATACACACTCTGGGGTCTATTCAGTTGTGTCATATCACAGCTCCCCATTTCTACACCTTCCCTATGTCCCTGTCCACGTAGCTCCCAGGTGTGCAGTTCTTTCTTCTGCACCACAAAACAATGTTGATCTGCAAATCTTCACATGTTCAATGTGGGGACTTCTTAAATTTGCATTTAGACAGACAGAATCTTCCTTTGATGGCTTTGCAGGGAAATGACTCACTTTTTGGAGGACATCTTTCTTGAGAACCTGAAATACAGGCACAAGCTAGATGCCTAAACTTGGGAGAGTGGATTCTATCATAAATAATACCTTCTAATATCTGTTACTAAGACATAGAAATTAGGAAATTAGAAAACACCAATTTATACCATCTTTCCACATCATTAAAAGTTTGTTTCCTCTTGTTTGTTAGCACAAAGTTTGTAAACGTTACCTTTAAAGTCCTAAAACCTACCACTAGTCCCATTTAGAGATTATTCTGTTATCAAAGAGTGTTTGTAAAACTCATAGGGTTTTTTACACAGATAGTCACTCTGCACCATTTGTGTCTTAATTTCATCCCTCTACTCCCTCTTACATTCTTCTGTATTATGAAAATTAATATTTCTCCCTTGCTAGTAGTTAGGCTCTGCAGCTCTTTGTAGTTAATAATGATCACCTCTCGGTTGTTTCTTATTCAAGCCTTATACACAAATAACCTGTGCCATCACTCCTCCCCAGGAGCTCTTTTAAATCATGACTGTCAGTGCTACCACCTTATTCCAGTTTCTCCAATGTTCAATAATATTTGTATTGCCCAGAAAGACTGGGGTTTGGGCAAAAATTGGGGAGAGAGAGGGGAAGGCTGGCTAAGAAATCAAGTTGGGCGTTCTTACTCAATGCTCTTATTTTTCCAGTATCCTCTGGCCTGTTCTTCAGCAAAAGCTACTTTATGCACATGCTTACACAATGGCAAAACTTAGCCCTAAGCATATGCAAAGTATATAGGGAAAAGAAAAGAATGCATCTCTTGGGTCCCAAGGCGGAGCCCCACACGGGTGGCATGACGTTTTTGAGCAGAGGCAGAGCCAAGAGCAGCCCCCAGCTCCCCTGCAGCCTAGCCCATGCTGCGCTGGCACGGCTCTCGGAGGAGACAGCTGGCAGGGCAGTATCTTGGGGGGAAGATTCTCTGCTTTGGTCTAAAAGAGGCCAAATTCAACCACCTCTTTGGCAGGCTGCAGTGCACTTCTTTGACCACCCGGACACAGACAGTTGAAACTGGAGAAGAAGCGTAAAGATTTGTAACAGAGTGCAAGAGGGAAATTTCCCATTTTTTCTTCATCTCCTTGTTGAGATCCTGATAATGTTGCTGGAGCTTAATTCCAACAGCATGGGTATTTGATATTTGTATTACAAATTATGCCAAGAATATTTCAAAATGTACAGATAGATGTTCTTTCTATTCTGTATAATGCCAACTGTTATTACTAGCAGTGTGTGATCTGTCATTAAATCACATAACTTCCTTTCAGCTCTCCAGATCTTGCAAATGTATGCATCAGCTTTAACTTTAAATATATGGATAGTTTCACTGAGCTCAATGACACACCTTGTGTGCGTAAAATTAAAGCACAAAAAATTAGCATTTGAGTGCAAATTTAAATCTAAATGAGTGAAACGAACAAGTTACAACTAACAGTCACAGGTAAAATGAAGTCCCTTGAAAAATATTGCTATTCATTTACATTATTTCTGTCTAGGACCATAAAGGATATTGCATATTCTTGTCTGCCTATAAAACAAGATATTTACAGACAGCTCATGTTTATAAAGGAGAATATTTCTGGTAAAAAAAATACTCCAGTATTTTGGAGCAAATTAAAAACCTCCTCTCAGTGAATTGTAGAGAAAGTTGGCATCTAGCTCTTCTGAAAATTCTGTCCAAAAAGAACCAAACATATCAAATATCAACACAAACGAAAAAGTATTTGCATTCATGACAATGCTCATGAATAATACGCAATAAAAAATTCCACCAACACAATCAGCCCAAAACATTGTTTGGAATTCAAACACATACTCACAAACCACTGCATTCAACTCATTCCAGGCAGCAGACTACGCTATGATTTTTCACACAATACTGAAGAAACATACAATTTCCTGGGGACAAATTTTCAGCAGAACTTCTAACCTACAACTGCAAAAAAGTCTGTGGAAATTACTTTTCATGTACAAAACCCCCTGTGTTTGAAAAACCAATGCAAGTCATTGTATTTGCAAGTCCTCCTTGTATACACAAGTTAACATTTGTACATGCAAATAATAGTTTGGTGGATGCAAACAGATGTGATTCTCATTTTTCTGGGTGCAATTAGAGAAGTCTGCTGAAAGCTTGACCCTGAAAAAAGCATAAGATCCTTTCCATGTTCAAATTTGAGCCATAAGTCATTGGATAAACTTAAAACACAGCCTGTCCCTTTATGCATCGTAATTTCTCCAAGCAATGTATTTACATTTTATGTGTTCTGTTGTAGAAGAGAGAGCCTTAATGATTACAATTTGCCATCCAGAACTTTATAGCTAGTCCTTGCAGAAAATAGCATTTCTGCCAAAAAGCTTCCTGCCCAGGTGCTTAACCAATTAGCTCTTAAGAGGTCTGGCAGTAAAACCAGTCATGGCAAGTTTTCTGATATACTGTATATAAGGTGACAGCTTGCAAAATGTAAGATGAAAATTTGTTTTCTTAACTAGCAGTGTGTAAAATCCTGGGAGACTATTTGATTGCATAGCCTAAAATGCTTATGACATCTCAAATTCCCAATTGATCTAGTGTGGTTTTAGCAATATGTTGTCAACTTAAACATATTGTGTTTCTTTTTATAAATACTTTAAAAATAATTCCCTTAATTGTGATTGGGTGCTGCAAATATTTCGGAAGGATGGAGTAACCCCACAAGTTTGAGGTTTGGGGCCCTTCAAACTTTTCCAAACATTTTTGCTAACTCACAAAATACATGCAAGCTTTCAAAAGTGCCTTTTCTCCACAAATTACACCCGCTTTTTATAATGGCATGTTAGATTAAAAACATATTTTTCACAAGGGGAGTACTTTGCAATGCAAAGAATAGAAGAAAACCATGAAAGATAAATATGCCATAGTAAAACAAATGACTTCTCTGATTCTGGAAGCAAGAAGTTTGTATTATGTGGGGATGGCAGTGAAAAGATCAGTACTTACTACAGATAATCCTTGAAGTGGTAGCTGCATAATGACAAAGTGGGTCTGTCAAAGATCATGCAGAGAACATGCAAAAAAGCTTGGTATTGAACTGGAATATCCATGTGGATAGTCAATACATTTCAGAAGTTTCATTTTCAGGAGTGCCAGACCCGAGAGAAGATGGTCTTTGGCAGAAGCAGCACACGGCACAGACAGCTCACCACAGGACTTGGTGCTGTAGATGGGGATTTATTTCACTGTGCAGCCCTTGCATTTTCTCAAGGTTTTGATACCTGAAACTCAGTGCTCATGAGACTACCATAGTGAGGACTCTGAAAGCTTGAATCATGGGGTAGACAAGCATCCTACATATGAGAACACACCCCCACATGCATGTAGAATGCATGTAGGAGTAAGGATAATGGCAGTGCAGCAGGAGGGAGTCCTGGAGCCCATGCTCGTGTCAGGATGTTCAGTCCTGTTACCACAGCTCCATGGAGGTCTTCCTACTGCAATCCCACTGCAAAACCTTCCCAGGACTGCTTTAGCCCTGTGCTGACTGACTGCCCTCACAGCAGACAGCAACAGTCCCACAAAAATCTTCCTTCTGGATCTGGGGGGTGGTTCACAGCATCCTGTAATGTTTTTGCTTTGCAGCATGAGCTCTGTGGTACCCCCGGTCTCCTTTAGACATCTGTTAGCAGACTCTGTGAGCCATAAGTCTTGCAGGAAGTGCTACAAGCTCTCCAAAGATGGCATTCTAGTCTCCAGTTGATTTTCATTAAAACTTGCTCCCTATGGCCTATGTGGTAAAAGGCAGGGTCTGCCAACCCATGTGCAGTTGGGTTTCAGGAATAATCACCTCTGGCACGGTATCTACTCAGATGAAAAGTTAATGTGTGTAACTAAGGCTTGTGTGAAAACAAGATTTCCCATCGCACATGTTATACTGTGATTTCCTTTAAAGATCTAAGTGCTTTTCTGTTCCATACTAATCAAATGGTGTCTGATTATTTTGCAGAGGGAAAATGAAGTAGAAAAACACAATATTAATCCTGATAAACATTTGAATAAGAAGTCAGAATTTCAGATTTCCCAGAAGACTGAAAAGGACACTCTGGAAATTCTCAGGAATTATGGCAATAGGGCATTTCCTTCTGTACTAACCCTGGCAGTGCCAGATGTTATTCAAGAAGATGAGATCGCAATTATGTTGGAAAACCAAGAAAACTTCCCAGAAGGTACTGTTCTGAAATACAGTCTTGCCATCTTAAGTCTGAAAGGGTACTAGCGTTTCTGTCTGGGAAAAAAAGGGAACACAACTCCTGAAAATGCTATAGAAATATCCTTCCACTTTGTTTTGAAATTACAAATATTTTGAGCAATTGTTTCCCAGCCCCAAGCTTGGTGATAGATTTAATTTTGATCAGATGAAAGAATTACCAGGTGAGCACCTGATCCAGTTTACACTCTGCAGGTACTGATTACAAATAACTGTTCCAGGTCATTGTGCAGGTTAGTTTGTCTATGAGTCACCTGGGGGTGGTACTAGTACTGCTAAGGCACTTCCAAAGATAGACATTTATGAGTTAAAAAAAAAAAAAGGGAAATTATTTACATTCCCAGGATGAATGCGAGCATGGTGCAAGTGTTACAACATTGCTTATACTCAAGAAGGGGTTGCACTCACATCCACGGCATCATTTTCCATAGTCTCAAAAATATGCGTGATGCACAGTACTGGATAATCAAACTCCAGATCTGAATTTAGACTTATTTGTGCTCCAGTTATTGCATGCCCACAGCTACTCACATATGTGGCATGGTTAAATTAATGTGATATATAGACCCAGAAACATAAATGAATATTAGTCACTAAAATAAAGCTAAGCAACTTTATGCTGAGGTGCTCATTTAAGACTGTTCACCCAACCAAAACAATGCCTATTGCCTACCTCCGGATCATCATTTGCTTTAAATCCTTGGTGAAAAATTTCATTCTATGTCAAGATCCAAGATCTACTTTTATTTATGCCTTTACAAGTACTGACGTTTTTTATTATGGGATAAAGCTGTTTTGGTATTAACAAGTTATTTTTCTTGAAAATAGTGTTCCAGCAGAAGCTGACCAGATTTATTCTATATTCTATTTAGTTTCCAGTTTTGCAGGCAGAGAGTTGGTGCACCTTGGACTTCCAAAGTCATCAAGCAAAAGTACACCATGTGACCCCATGTATCAGCCAGTTTTGGACTTTCAGGAGAATCTGAACGATTTTGAAGACTTGATTGAAGCTGGAAAACCATGTCTTCATGAGAAATCACCATCCACACCAGCAAATAACCAACCTCCTTCTTCAAACATCCAAGCAATGATCTGTACAAGCAAAGTGCCTCCCTGGTCACTAATGAAAAACAGAATTATCACCAGGAGTCCTTTGCCTCATCAGGACATGAGGTTCAAAGATCTTCTGAAGGCAGCAGATGACAATATTTACAACCCAACAAGGTGGCTCCTTGATAAAGAGGGCACTGATCACCTCATGACTGACTGTCTCCAGCTGTCACTTTTTCCCAGGCTGCGACAAGCTGCCCTGAGAGAAACCCTAGCTAGAAAGATTTCCTGGCCAGGGGCATCACACCAACATACAAATATCTGCCCTCTGTTTTTAGCCAATGGTTCAAAACCACCAGCCTTCCCCATGTCCCAAGAGCAAATATTTACCATAAGAAGTATGAGGCAGCCTAAAGAAAACCCAACTCATTTTTTCAACACAAAAACTAAGAAAAACTTTATCCAGCTCAGACACACACCTAAAACTACAGATCAAAATCTTCCAGTTTTATCTCCACCACACCAAACCAGGCTGGGGAAAAAAGCAGAGATTCTAATGTTAAATTTGCATAAATAAAACATCCACAAAGCATCAGAAGAAAATAGGATGAAGGGGCAGGCAAAAAACAAAGATACAGAGAAACAGAGTGAGAAAAGGAAGGCAGGAGAGATGAATCCAATTGCAAAATGAGACACCTCCAAACACAAATGATTATACTATTTAAGCTGTGTATCCTCTGATATCCATCAAACATTGGGCTACAAATTTTGCAGAGTGCACCAAAGAAGCAGAACAGATGCCAGTGCAACAGAACAACGCCAAGCAAGTTTAGGCACAAAAAGTGGACACTGCGGGCAGGAGATGCAATTTTAAATATTTTATATCAATACATGTATTGTCCCAATCTTGTGTCACTTGTACTTAGGCAGTTAATTTGGGAAATAAACCTAGTCAGGCACTTTTCATTAAGCTGTGAACATAATGCAGAAGGTAAACAAACAGTAACAACAATGGAATAATCAGTTGGGGGGGGATTGTCGTAACAGAGCAAACAGTCATGGCACTGATCTTTTATTTATTTATTTATTAGTTTTAACTGTCTGTATTCTAATTAATGGAGACCATAAAACCTAACTCTCCTGAAAGGAGCAAATAAACACATTTTCCTTGTAAATTTAACGGCTTAATTAGGACTGCCTATTTGTAACTGTGTCCCTTTGCAATGTTTGTCTCTTACTATTGAAAGCATGCATTTGCTTTCAGCTTCAATGATTTATGCTTCTTAGCTAGATTTTCACAGTAGTAAGCTTTGAGCCTGATTCTGTCTTCAAACCAGTTTTATATCAGTTTCAATCCCTTACCTTCAAGAGATTTGATCTCGATTGACTTCAACAGAGATGAGAATACAATAGGTGTCTTCATATTTGCTGCTCGGTAAGCTCACATGTAGAAATACAAGATGCACAAAGGGTTTCTAAGTAATACTAGATAGATATACAAAGAACAGCAGAAAGAAAAAGCCGTAGCAGAAGGCGGCATAATCCTATGAGCTAAAACCAAGGCATTTATGTGACAAGCACCATGGTATGCGTTTGGTCACGCTGAGCGGGACCAAGCCTGTGGTCCTGTTTTACTCTGTCTCACCTTCCACCACCATGCTGGGACCACATCCACGGGATGAGCTCTTCGTGGTCCATGCAGCTCCTGCACAAGCATGCCACGCCGCCTCGGTGAGGGCAGCTTATGCAGACCCGCACAGGTGCCAGCCACTCCACTGTTTCCTCGGCTGGGCTGGAACAGCTATTGCAGAGCTGTGCTCTCAGCCAGCCCTGAGACAATCTCTGAATAACAGAGCTGTTTTTAATTCAGTACTTTTTTGCTGATCAGACTAACAGGGCAAGTCCACA
Source organism: Scopus umbretta (assembly GCA_013400535.1). Lineage (NCBI taxonomy): Eukaryota > Metazoa > Chordata > Aves > Pelecaniformes > Scopidae > Scopus > Scopus umbretta. Next base: position 69,653 of record VZTL01038765.1, read on the forward strand.
GCTGCAGCTGAAGAGCTGGAGAAGAAGGCTGGGGCACGTGGGCAGGAATTTATTACGCCATCTTTGCCACCAAAGAAAACATGCTGTGTAACTTTATCCTGTGAGTGTGCGGCTGCAAGTCAGATGTGCCACCTGGGATAGCAGCTGGGCTGAGTATAAAGGATAGTGCCTCTGCCCGTTGCTTTTCTTCAGAGCTTGAAGTCTCCTCAGAGCATAACAGCACATGTAGTGACTCCAAAATCTCGTTGGCCAGAACAATCCAGGTTGGAAAGAGACTTACTATTAAAAATGCTTGGTGACCCCAGCATGATTTGGCAGAACGTGGCCAGGAAGCAGATACACGTGCAGCATCTGTACCCTTCCACTCAGTGTGGAAGGAAGCATCACTGGTCTTTGGACAGGGGCAGGTGGCAAGGAAGCTAAAACCCACCAGCTTCCCTTATGCACACCCAAGCTAATGAGCAGCACAGGGGCCATTTGCTATGCTTATAACTCTGGCACCAAGCCATTCAGAGCCTAGAGGTTAGCTGAGTGATTTCCAGATAACATTTTCCTTAGAAAATCTGATTTCCTTAGAATTTTGAAAATGTTTGTGTCTCAAAAACATTTTTAGCTTTGAATCACCCTTACAAAACACTTTTTGTTTGAACATAGTTTGAAACAAATGGTTTCAGCTGTAAGTTGACATTTCAATTTACTGTTTCCTTTCACAATACTGAAACGCTTCATTCTGACCATAAATGTCTAAAACCTTTTTTTTTTCCACATCATTTTTTTCCAAGAAAAATCTCTTTCCTTGACACTTTTTAATATTTTGACTTTATACTCTAATTCCAGATGACAACAACATCAAAATGCTCTAACTTTTTTTCACTGAGTCGAAACTCCATTTTCCAAGCAGCTCTACCACCACCTTCCAGCTCATCCACAAGCCCTTGGAGACAGGAGAGCAAGAGGAGCTTATGCTTCTCCTTTACCAACTTGGTGCAGGCATATCTATGTAGGTGCCAGGCAGACAACAGCCACAGAAGAATACCAGTTCCCCACTAAAACAAAGCCTGGAAAGATCAGTAAGTGACTGCATCATGACCCAAGTGTAGAAGAGGAAGTTTTTCCTGGAGGAGCTCTGAATTGTGATGCCTTCATCCTCCTGTGGTCTCAGCTGCCTCCAGCCCAGCCTCTGCGGTTGCGGCAGAGAATGGGGGCCTCCAAAGTGTAAGACATTTATCAGCAGTTGGAGAAACCATCAAGTCTTTGCAGGGTCCCTTCCACCTGCCTATTCTTCAAGGTAACATGGTTTCTTATTTCTAGGAGTGGTTTACTAAAAAGCAAGGGAATATCCCTTCTTCTGCCCTGTCTGGCATTTTAAAGGTCACATTGTTGAAATAAATGTTTTTTCAACATTCCACAGACAGGTATTACTTTATAGACATCATGTACAGAGAAAAGATATTTTCTGCCTATACTTTCCATACACTTATTTAAGGGCTAGCTTCAATTCGGCCTTCTCCCAAGCTGTTCCAACACCACTGAAACATATGTCTGCTGCTAGCACAGAGCAGCCATGTCTAAGCAGGAACTCTCATGTACCATGTATATTAACACTCTGAAATAAAAGCCATCTCATTCCTGAAGAGGAGAGGGGAGGAGTGCATTGAACGTGTCAATGCCATAAACGCGGGTCCTGGATCACGTGTTGAGCTGGGAAGGGGCAGGGAGCACAGTGCAGTATAGGCGATAACGTAGCACGTGATGATGGCAACACCTCCAGGCAGCCAGAGTGCATGGGTGGCCCAGGTAGGGAGATGGTGCCAATATTTTAACAAGCGGCTCCCACAAAAACATTTCCCTTCAGCAGGTGATAAATTTACGCTTTGGGGATGTGATGTCTGCAGAAAGAAGTGAGGGGCTCTGGATTCTGCGCTTTTATTTAATAATGTAAAGAAAAAAATATGCTTCTAACTAGGGAGGGGGACATCACTGCTTGGCAAGAAAACGTACATTAAGACGCACTTGGCCAGAAATGCTCTGAGTCATGCAGAGTGGTGTTCGACCAGTGCGATTCATGTGGGGCGAGAGGAGGGAGCCGAATGCTTTGCACAGGAGTCCCACAGCATCCTACTTCAGGAAGGGTTATTGAAAATACCTAACACTGAGTACAGTCTTATTATAAACCTGATAAAAAGCCAATGCTAATAAGATGCAAGGCAAGGTGAAGGTGGATGGCAAGGCTTTCACACCTCCCGTCTTGTGTCTGGTAGCAGAAACATAACAAAGGCTCCTAAAGAGACAGCTTCCGAAGGAGCAGTTAGCTACTTCATTACATCTATAGCAGTCCCTTGTACAAACAAACTTCACATTGAATCTCTGCTGGGACTGACACTGGATCTTTAGGTCCTTCAAGTCAGTCTCTATAAGTGGATCCTGTTATTTGCATGGACTGTAAATGCAATCACCAGAGATTCCCAGCCCTCCATTTCACAGGTTTTCCATTTACACATAGGAAATGGCACCTTTTACTACTACCCTGTTTCTGCGCCATATTAATAAGTTCAACTGCTTTATATATTACCAGTTTGAACACTGGTCTGCTTTTCAAATCACAATTGTTTTCATGTCAGCAAAAGAATTTCAAACCACAGGAAGTTCTGGGGATGAAGTACAAATATACACTTAGAAAGAGCTATCAGGAAGCAGAATCAAACCTACAGTTGGAAAAAGATGAAAAAATGTCATTGCTTTCATACTGCACTTTTAATTTCATCATTTTAAACACACAAATGAACAAGATTAATAATTTAGCCAGTAAAGGATTTTCTGTTTAGTCTCTGAAAAATCCCTGAATAATTCAAAAGTTCTGACATTAGATAGCCTTTGTCATGATGAACCATCCACCCTGGGTAAAATGCTGAAGAGAGAATGACCCATTCTCTCACAGCCCTCTCACATTACAGCTTATGAACAACAAAACTCCGCAAATCAGAAGCTCAGAAAAACAGAGAAAGCAGCTCATGTTCACCTGTTGTCTGTGCCAGCAAGATGATGAGAAAGGAACAGGAGCATTTTGCTCATCCCTCATAAATACGGTGTTAAAACTACAACACTTGATCTGCTGTCCAAGGAAATCCACTCGTTTGATTTCACCTGGCTTTAATAGTAAAGTATGTGAAAGGTTTAACAAATTCTGAAGTTATTCATAATACAAAAGCCATCTTAAAAGAAATCCATGTTTGTCAAACTGAAAATGAGCCTGAGAAATATATAAAAACATTTATTCTTTTATAAAGCAGCACTTACAATTCTTACAATTTTTATGTTCTTTACATGTAACATACATTTGCCTCACCCATACATCTGAACTTAAAATCTTTCAATGCCGTAATGATAATGAACTATTCCCTTCCTCTCTTTCACCACTTTTTTCAGGTCTGGTCATTGTTTTGGGTTACAGATTATATAGATGGATACTACAGGAAAATGTAAAGTAGTGAACTTAAGAAACATAGTCTTCTTAAGAATAAATATTGGAGATTTCTGCTAGGATTCCTGGCATAAAACATTCCAGCATGAGAATGAGCAGAGACCTTCCTACTGAGTCCACCATTTCCTGGCTGTAGTGTCTGAGCTATCATAGAGGTTAAGACTTCTACCACCACTCAGGAGAGCAGGCAGAGGGGCAAAGGGAACAAACAGAGCTAAACACCATGAGGCATACTTATGTTGACATTTTGAGGAGCAATAGGATCTTGCAGTGGGATGTTGCTTACCCATCCTTAAACAGAGGAGACATCTCTGGCTACACTGGCTGTCTAGACTCCTTTGTAGTCAATGAAGACTATGGACATCTGGAAAAGAGGGAGATTAAATTCGTTTTAAAGGCCCTTGAACAGACTCTTCTAAGTCTACCCAACTGCACTTCCATAAGGATGACTTGATCCAATATTTTGAGCTTTGAGTTTCCATAGACTGGGGAATAAGAACGGAGCATCCATCTCATGTCATGAATGCTGTAGCCAGCAGGACTCTTTCTTGACCTCTACAGGAGCACAACGGTAAGATTTTTAAGTCCTTATCTGGACCATATATCAAAGGCTCAGAAAGGTAGAAGGGAGGATCAAATGGGTCCTTAAACCTAATCAGCTGCTTCTAGGCAGGCATATATTTTTCTTGGGACATCTGTATTTAGTAACTGTAACAGCTTTTTCAAGCCAGCAAAAAAGACTGAAAGCCACTTTTTACAAATCCTTTCTTAGAAAGCAAGTCCTCTGTAAGGCAGAAAGCGAGTATTCCCCTATTTAGACAAAAGGATTTAAATATCAAGCCTATCCATTGCAGCAGCTCAAGCAGACAATGAAAAGCACTAGGGACTATGTTACACAAGTCTTTTCTATGCTAATTGATACTTAACTCACATCAGCAGTTTCTACTGTACACTTCAATGGGACCAGAAAGGAAAGAAAGTGTTCCCCCAGCAAAAGAGGAGCCCTTTGGTTCAGACCTTCAGGGTGTCTTTCCAGTGCAGTTCTGCACACAAGCCCTTGTGGCTATGGCAGTATTTCAAACTACCAAGAGGTCTCTTTCACAGAACAGAGCCTGTACATCTGCCAGACAGCGGCTCTTAGCCAGCCTGCACCCTTTCCCAGCATAGACCGCGAATTCCCATGTTACAGAGACTCTGCTCTTTCTAGGCATTTCTACTTGCTGCTTCCCATACACCTTAACAGCTCAGTGCCTCTCCTGCAATGAAACAAAAAAATAACTCCCCGAGATGACTGACATATAAGCCATATACATTTACATGCATTTACATGTAGGCTAACACAGAGAGGTGTGGGGGATATGCTGTTACACAATGGATATGAAAGGTTAAATGACACATTCTGTGTTTGTCTATAATGCCTCTCTTTTTTTGCTGCGAGACCACCCCCACCTCCTCGGACAGAGATAGATGAGTAATAGAGATGATGATATGGTACCAGCTCAAGCTGTTTTGTTATGACAGCCTTCTAGAGAAAGAAAACCATGTTCCAGTCACTTCACTCCTTTCAACAGGAGTAAGTAGGCAAATGACCCGATCCTGCAGATGAGAAGAAAATTTATGTTTCAGAAAACCCACGCCAAATCGTCGGAAACGCTCTAAGGATACCCTGCTCCAATAAGTTTGATTCTCTTCCATTAAGCTCATTATCTTCCTTCAACCAAAAAGCAAGCAAGCACCCCTTGAGTTCCCAAAGGCAATCCTTTGAGAACAATGGCTATTTGAGAGACTTCTGTGCTCATGGAATATATAGTAAAAATGGCAAAATTTCCCAGAAAGCCTGAAAAATACTCAGCAGTGACTGAAATTCAGTAAAATCATGATCGTCACATAGCTATTATGTCATCCTGATAGATATCAGTATGGGACAGTATCAACTAATGAACCTCTGAGCTGAAAAGACACACCCTGTGGCTACAGATCATACGTTACACATCTCTATGCAATCTCACAAATAATGCATAAGCTGCCCTTTCTTGCTGCTTTCTCTGCAGGAGCCTCTGCTTCTATGTCTAATTCTGCTTTTGCCCTGTGGATAAGACAGAAGAAATGTCAAGCACAGATTTCAGTGTAGAAACATATTATGTGGCATGGTAAGAGAACCTCATAATAGCCCAGTTTGGAAGTACTGACCAAAAATTGGCTTAGCAATAACTGAGCAGTGATTTTTGCCCTTCCATTAAAGCAAGGAGAGCAAACCATGGCTTTAGGCTTAACCAGTTGCATCAAGCTCGCTCTACTTTATGCCCTCATACCCTGTGGTTTCTACAGTTTTTTTCACTTTAATTCATCTTGCGAAAATGAATGCCTGCTCACTGCATCCCTGCTTTTTGCTTCCTTGGGTCTATCATTGACCCAGAATTTGCATGTTGGAAAACCAAGTTCAGTATTTGAAATGAAAATAAAATCTCCCTTCAAATGGCACAAAGTTGCTTAAAAATGTTAATCTGCCTTATTTTTATGATGTGTTTAAAATTAAATGTTCCCATATGGGTACAACGGGGCAAACCATGTCCTTCCATTTAAATAGCCTGTTTACTTTAAAATCTGAAACTAGCTACAAATTTAAACCCTTTTTGTTTTTGTCCACCTGGAAAAAATTATCAAACTCTTAAGTGTGCATTGTAATAGGAGCAAATACCGAAGAGTGTGAATTCTTAGGTTTCAGTATCTATTTTTAAATTGTTTTTCATGTAAGCTTTTAATTTAGATTTAATAAGATTCTAATTGCATTTTTAAAAAAAGATACTAGTTGATTATTGAAGACATATTTCTGTAGGGTTAACTTACATAGCTTAGACTTCTAAAATATTGTTTTAAATAATAATTTGGTATTTTATGATTTATGCTACCAAATCTAAATATAGTTAGTGTAAAATAATTACAGAATGGTTGCAAGAAATAGACTTACTGAGGATTATCCATTTTATAAGAGTCACACATCTCCCATGTATTCAATGTCAATAAGTGTCTTCAAAAATCTGTTGGTAATTAATGCATGATGAGTGCTTAGCTATATTTTAACACATTGCGTAATTAAAGCCAATCGAAAGTTTTGCCATTTGCCATACAGCTCAGAAACAGGAAAACAATTAGCGTGCTAAATGAAATGAGCTGTGCAGCCTCGTTCTCAGGTCTGCTCCAGCTGCTTTTTGCCACTTCAGTGGTGCAAAGGAGCCAGAGAGCCAGCAGTCTTGCTCTCCGGATGGTTCTCCATAGAGGGGAAATACTGGATAATTCAAAGCAGTAACAGTGGCTGTATGCCACCTTCCCTTCCCCAGCTAGAGGGTGTAGTATCGATACTGCGTTCCTCCCTTGCTACCAGATGTACTCTCTGAGCTCACAGGTAGCCAAGATTAATTTATAATAGTTTTACAACAGCCTAAAGATCTATAAAGTCATTTTTGCCTTGCTAATCTGGCACTGCCTGCTATAACAGATCTCAGCCTTTAAGCACAGGAAGGTCTTATTTAACTGTAGTCTTAGGCTAACTGTAGGCTTTAGACCTGGATTGAAAAGGCATTAAAGTCACCTGGAATCCGTCCCTCACCCTCGCTGGGAGCCGCGCAGCCCCTCGGCGTGCTGCATGCTCCATGGAAACACCACTTCCTGGCAGGCAAAAGTCTTCTGGAATAGTTATTACAATGGATATTATAGGAAGGACTGCACTGGGAGAGAGGTTAATGAGATAAACTATTTCTTATTTTTCATCAATTCATTTTTACATTCTCATACATACCACTTCTCATTCCACTCACTATTATCATGACACCCCCCGCTGCACCCCTCAGATATTACATAGAGCATTCTCTTTAGGAGTCTTAGGATAGAAAATGCTTCTTTCCTGCCTTGTTTTGGTCTGCTCAGGTTAAGTCACCTGTCGTGATTTTTACTGTAACCTTGATGTATAAAACCAGAGCTAAGTCAGCCATCCAACAGCACAGTCCAACATTGAAGAGGCACTGAGCACTGGAAGAACCCATAAAGGCAATATCTGCCTTGACAGCGTGTCTGCTGTGAGTAAAACTGCCCCTAAAAGAAAAGCATTGCAGAACAACAGCAGAGGAATGACTTCTCCATGTAGGTGACTCTTCCCTTAAGTGCTTTTAAATACTTTACAGGTGTCTTCTGTACCACCTTCCTTTAGTGTTACCTCATAAGATAAAAGTAATCTTGCCATCATTATTCGACTTAATACCATTTAATGTCAAAAGTTAGATCCTACAAAACTGCTGTACATGGCATGTAAGCCAAGCGTATGTCCCTCTGCACACCAGCAGGAACTTCTGAAGAGCTGGAAGACTTCTGGGGATCCCCATCATCACAGACTAACTGCTTGTGACACACTGATCATGGAGCTGTGTTTCTCTGCCATGAATCACTCCTCAAGTAATTAAAACCAGTATACAAATCAGAACAAAACAAAGAATAAAAGCCTGAACCCCCTGATTTTGATGCTTGATCAAAGCCCTTGCTCCCTGTGCAATGTGGTGGCACTATCCTGTTGGGCTGCTGAAGTCAGCTATCCACCAGTGCAAACATGTCACCAGCACAGTGCAGGTTGGTAATGGCAACAATCAATCACAAAACAAAGGTTTATCTGAATCTGAAGTATGATTCAAGTCACTGTTTTCTAGGCTTTTGAAAATTAGTGAAGACTAAGCTAATTAGCCTGCTCTGTCTTTATATTTACTGAAGAGAAATATGTCCAATGGTGAGATTAATGTGAATGTGGGCTTTCTGCTCAATGGAGGAAGGGACTGAGTGACAACGGACATGGAAAAGGCTGAGATACTGCAAGTCTTTTGTTTTCCCCTCAGTTTTCACTGGGCAGGTGTGTGCTCAAGCATTCCTGCCCCTGAAGGCTACTGGCAGAGTCTGTGGGAATAACACCACACCTGCAGAAGAGGAAGGCAGGGTCAAGGACCACTTAAGCAAGCTAAGCACATGCAACCCATGGGAGCAGATCAGATACATCTGAGGGTGCTGAGGGAGCTGGCTGTCATAATTGCAAAAGAGTCATCATCCTTGAAAGGTCACTGAAGTCAGGGGAGGTTTCTGATGATTGAAACAAAGTAAACATCACACCCACCTTGAGAAAGGACAGGCAAGATGACTCAGGTCAGTTTGCCTCATCTCAGCCCCTGGGCAGATTATGGAGCAAATCCTCTGGGAAGTCATTTCTGATCACATGAAAGGTAAGATGGTGAATAGGATTTAGCAAGGGCAAATCATGCCTGATCAATCTGACTGGTTTCTATGATGAGATGACCAGCTCCATGGACAAGGGAAGAGCGAAAAGTCTTGTACATCTTGACCTCAGCAAGGCTGATACTGTTTAGTCTCTACCAGTGACTGGACACACTCAGCCTCCTCATGGATGATACCAAACTGTGGGGAGCAGTCAATATGCAGGAGCACAGGCTGCTGTTCAGAGGAACTGGACAGTCTGGACAAATGGGCTGACAGGAACCTCATGAGGTTCCTCACGAGTATTTGTATTTGCTAAGGCAAATACAAAGTCCTGCATCTGAGAGGGAATATCTCCATGCAGCAATAAAGGCTCTGGAAAACAGCTTGGCAGAAAAGGACCAGGTCATTCTGGTGGACAACATGCTGAACATGATTCAGCAGTGTGCCCTTGCAGCAATGATGGCCAACTACATCCTGAACTGTATTAGCAAAAGTGTAGCTTGCAGGTCAAGGGAAGTGTTTTTTTGCCTCCATTTGGCCCTTGTGAGATTGGTTCGGGAGTACTGCACCCAGTTTTATGCTACTCCATACCACAAAGACATGGACATACTGGAGTGGCCCCATGGAGGGCCAACAAGATGGGCAGGAGACCAACACACAGGGTGCATGACAAGAGGCTGCATGAAATGGGTTTGTTCAGCCTTCAGAGGAGAAGGCTTGTGGGGGGACCTTATTGCTGTCTGTAACTACCTTATGAGGGGGAATATGAAAGACAGAGGGATCCTCTTCTCAGAGGTGCACAGGTGTGAAATAAGATGCAAGAGATGCAAGCTGGAATTCAGGTGGATCAGAGATTCTGATCGCATGAAAGTGAAAAAATTTTTACTACGAGGCTGATCAAGCACTGGAACAGGTTTCCCAGGAGATTATCAAAACCAGGCTAGACAGGTCCCTAAGCAAGGAATTGGACTAGATGAGCTCCAGAGTTTGCTTCCAACCTGCACAATTCTGTGATTCTGTTTTAGAAAAAGGCAGGATTAGATGCATTTGCCCCATGGCAGTGCCCATTTCTTTCCATTGAATATGTATGGAGATGAAGCTGTTTAGACATGGACAACCCATGTTTAGATTGTTAATTTACAGAAAAGAAATACCACTTTTAGAACAGAAAACGTCAGTGACATAGAGATGGAGTAAGCACAGTATTGTACATTAAACACTAGTGGAGCATTGGTGTTTAGTAAGATACATATTGCTAGATATTGTTAAACTTGAAAAAGTTCCTAGGTCATTAAAAGCAGATGCTTTCACTCTTAGTTTCTTTCCTATCTCCTGTATTTCACTCAAGATAGGACCAAAACCAGAAATATATTGAGAAATGTAATAGATAATTATGTATTTTATATGTACATATAGAATCCACAATAGACAGAAACATACATCCTTAGTTGTGGGTTTAAAACAATTTAAGTAGTACAAAATAATCCTTTATATAGCTCTTTTAAGTGTCATCTTTAGAAACCAGGAATTCCAGCACTAACATGATTGGATCCCAAGTTAAATAAGAAAGCATTATACTAGATACAGGACATTTTAAGTGATAAAGTCTTGATTCTGAAGTTTTCTTCCCTCCCTTTGCTCCCCAGATTCTGATTTTACTCATTTTGCGGTCTGTTGTACATCGGTATCTGTTTCCCCAAAGAATCCTGTGGTGAGACTGACTGACTGGGAGAGGGTTGTGGGACAGATTCAGTCTGTGTGGTTTGAGCAGACTATTAAGGTTTGTATTTTAGTTTAGTTGGCAAAATGCATTTTTTTCTAATTAAAATATATATTCAGGTTTGATTAGGGGAAGGAAGAACTGTTTTCTACCAACGCTACAGTTTAGACTTTAAAACCTGTATTGCTTTCTAGCAATGTCCATCACTTTCTGTTGACTGTAGAGAATTTCTTGAATGACCTTGTTCATTATTTAGGCCTTTCAACTAGGTGCTTAAAGTGAGGTAGGGTAAACCAAGTCCTAAAAGCTATGTGGCAGTGTATTGTGATTTTGTGAGTTACGGAGTTGTGAGACGCAGTGTCATTTTTATTGCATTTGCTTAGTTGCTATTTTTGAAAGGGACATTGAGGAGGATGTTGGAACACACTCTTGACATTTGATGGCCTTATTCATGTTTCATAGGTGCATATTCCAAAGAATTTCTCTTACCTGTGGCACCTTTGTCTGAGGTATGAAGCATTTCTTATATGTTTTCTGGGTACACAGTCTGGGGGAAAATTTTCCAGGCTCATCCATACAGATGATATTACAATTAGCTAATTTATGAGCACCAAATGGCAGAAAGTATAGCATGTAATTATCTGAACACCTGATTTCTACAATAACCACACCTAAAAATTGAGAAATTGAGTACTTACTTTAAAAGGTATGTTTAATTGCTCATCAAATGAGTCTGGTTTTGGATATGAATAATCCGTATGCATGTCTGTACTGCATTTTCAGTAAATGCTAATAATTACATGGGAACTGGAATACTTCTGAGACTTTCAAAATATGTGCTATATTTTGCTTTTAATACCCAATCAGGACCATTTCCCAAACCACTAAACACTTTCTAGACATGCGTAGCATTTTCTGCATGATCTCTCTATGACCTCTCCCTGACACCAGATAGAATATGGGCTTGAAGTATCAATAAAACCACAAATCATTTGCGATGTACTTACAGTCCCCCCAATAATTAAGTATTCTAAACTTAACTTTGAAAGAAATAACTTCTTCCAGTATTTCCAGGGCAGTTTTGCAGGCTTTGCATCTTGCACTGCTGTTTTTATCCAATAGGACAGTTTTTAATTGATATTGCTTTACAAATGAGGTTTAGTTAGTTCAGAGGAAACTTTGGGTAAACATGCAAGGAGCTTGGGCTAAATTTGTACCACAGTTCTGTATTTTTCAAACAAACTCAATCTACATAGATCACAGACGTTCAGCTGGTGCAAATGAGAGCAGCACTACTGCAGTCATCTTTACCTGAAACTGGGACTCTGGCATAGATAAGGCCTTTCTTGTTGAATTAATAGTACTTCTTACTGTCAGCATCTCTCTCCCAGGCAGTCATTCTCAAGAGCACTGATCATGGCTGCTCAAATATTTTGTGACTAGAGGACTAGATTAATAGTGACAGGCCACACAGTAACCATATTTCTTTCATCATTTGTGTCTTCTTTTTGTTGCAAGGAAGAGGTGCACCCAGGTTCCAGTCCACTATTTCATCAATATTGTCATTTAAAGTAGCAAAAAAGGCAATTCTTAAACCTCCTGAGAATCCAGAAAATCAAAATTATGCAGGTTGGAGAACACGAAAAGCCTTCTGTCGCGATTGCTTTGTAAATACTGGAATAGACTTCCTGTAGAAATTATAGCCTCTTCGGTGGATGTCCTTAATAACAAGAAAGATAATCCCATCAGGAGCAACAGTGCTACACTGCATCCTACTTCTGGGTAGGATAATGGACTAAGTGATGTCTTAGATCCTTCCTGACTTATTCTTCTGCTTCAGTAATGCTACCAATTATCATCCAGTCCATGTGACAACTAAATCTCCTTCCTAAAAGCCATGTCAAAGCATTTGTTCCTTTTACATCTCTTCCTGAATTGCAATATCACATCTAGTCCTTATTTGTTGTTAGGTGTTATGCAAATCTGTGATCACTAATTTACTGCACCTTTCCTAAAATTTTTACGTACCATAAATTTATTAATTCAAGCTTTCAAACAGTCCAAAATGTTGTTCTAGTTTAACCAGAATGAAAGATGTGTTACAAAGCACCGAATTATCAGACGTGAGACAGCAACCCAAATCAGAATCCACAGCTAGCTGTCGTGGCCACAGATACTGTACCAGGGAATGAATGACTCGGCCTCCTTCTGGGGGAATTAAATGCGGGAATCTCTGCACAATTCTGGGTGCTTCAATACCAGGGCAACAGAATGATGGGTATGTGAAAAAAAGCTATAAAAATGACTGAACAGCTGGAGAGGCAGATTTATGAGGAGAGATTAAAGGAATGATATTCCATTGTCTGCACAATGTCCAACAGTCATATGTTAACCACTTCTAGTATCTGAAGAGTGTAAACACCAATGATGGGGAAAAATAACCCAGATGGAACAAGGTGTAACTAAAAATACAGAAAATTAATATACATAGGGAAATTCTTAACAATGAGCTTTGTTAACTAGAGATAAGTATCTGAAGAATAGCAGCAGGAGTCCTACTGTTCCTAGTAACTTTGAGAGCAAACTGGCCAAATCACTGAAAAAAAACCCATTAGTTATCTGTCTGGGGCTTGCTGGAAAGACATCTTGTCAGCTGTTATTGTTTGATAATTCCTTCCTTTACGATATTTATAAATCAAAATGCAAAAGACAAGTGATGACTCATTCAACTGAATTAGCCATTTACATCACTTAACCTTACTTGTCTAAAAAGATAAAGCAAACAATATACTACCCCTATGCATACCTTAGTCATAAAGAGTTCCTGAAGGTATTTTCTTTCAGGTATTTTTAAAATTAACAAAACCCCATAGCACTGCACATTTGAACCAAACAAACAAACAAAAAAAAAACCCACCAGAAACATTGTTCCTAAACAATTGTTTAGAAGGCAAAGTTGGAATTACTAACAGAAAAACACTTTCTTCTTCTATGTCATTCTCGTGTCTACCTAATGAAAGTATAAACCACTGCAGTTGTAATCCAGAATTCAGGGATTCCCATTTTCCTCTGCAGCTTCAGAAAATGTTATTTTGTACTTCTTCTTTGCTGCTCAGCCTTTCTGTTATAAGAAGAAAAGTTTGTTCCTTGTCAAAAAGCTGGAATTCTCATTTATTTTCAAAAGAGGAACTTGATATTCCCACTACTCTTGCACAAAGCCATATCATTATTTACTAATTCCCCCTTAGTCCTGCTTCTGTGTTTTAGAGATGGATTAGAAGGTTCAAATGATAAAAATGTACTCAAGGTAGACTCCAGGGAAATTTCCCCTCACAAAACATGTTCTATGCATATATCTGTTTGGAAATAATTAGACTCAAGCTCAGCCATATAAAAGACATAGGGGTGTTGACTTTACTGCTAGTCAATTAGCTACTCAACAGTGCAGGAAAGGAGCTAATATCAAGAGCTGGCTCATTTGAGAGAAAAGTCCGGGAGTAAACCAGTGCCTCTGCTGCTGGGAAGCCAGGGGCCACAGTCAGAAGAGGGTGCCAGCCAAATGCACTTTGCTGACATGCCAATATGGCCTAGAGTAGATGTTCACAGCTTCATCTAAGGAGTACAGACATCAAAATGCTTATAGGAGTATCCAACATAGAAAGGGAAACCTTTTTTTTTCCTAAAACCAATTTTAACATATGTTGAGAATTGCCTTAATCCAGTTATCAGGATTACAGCTCCCAACATTCTCCATTCAAAGCATTTCTAAAAAGTAGAGGCTACTTTTCCAAGTCGAAATATTTTGGCTTTTCACAGTTTTCCTATTTTTTAGCTTTTTTTTTTTCTTACTTTCTTGATTTCTTTTTTTTCCATGCCATCTCTGAAGGAAGGAATCTAAAAAGTGAAAGGACAAGTGGAAAGGAAGAAAAGGAGAAAGAAAGAAAGAAGTAAGGGAGAAAAAAATCCACAAGAAACAAACAAACAAAAATGGATCACTGAAAATATGTTTCAAAATCTCAGAAAAAGAGAAAAAACTTAGAGAGCTCTCACCAGGATGCAGTGAGGGTCTTTCAGTTTAATATGAATAGATATATTCCCATCCCCTGGTGAAACTACTGGCAGCAATCTACCAAAGCTCCAGCAGAGCTATTAGTCAGCAAAGAAGCGACAGGTAGAAATCCAGGACTGTGAGCAAGAATCTGTCCTGCCGAGCTGGCATCACCCATATGACCTGCTGGCTCTGGCTGCCTGCAAGGTTTAAGCCCACATCCTTAAAAGCAGTTAGTGTGCTTAATATGAGTCAGTGGAAATGGCACCTACATAAGGTTTAGTCACCTAAATACCTTTGCAGATCGAGATTTTATTTCAGCAGAGGGCACTACAGGGAATTTTTTGTCACGAGAATCAGGATTCGCCATAATACCAGTGATAGAATTTGCCACAGAAGGTCCCCAGCCGAGCAGCTTTATTTGGAAATTTCCAGGTCTACAGCAGCATTTACTTTTCTGAGCAAAAGTGCACATTTACTCTTAACTCGCAGGGAAACATTTACAAGAACACTGAAATATGGAAAGATTTTTGCTGTATCATGTGTTTTCATAATAGAAAGTTTGTCCACAAACACGGTCTTTCAAAAAACAAAAACAAAAAACAAAAACCAACTAACCAAACAAAAAACAAAACAAAAAAAAACCCCAAGAAGTGTGACTCAAGGAAAAGAGCATCCAGGGCAGAACAGAAAGTGAGCTGACAGCCCTGTGAACCCAAAACAGCCCCCAAGAAGATCTGTCTGCCAGCAGAGCCAGCAGTGGCGTCAGCCAAAGAAGTCAGCCACAAATCCAGACACGGCTGCTGGAAAAACACATTCCAGGTCCTACACACTGCTGCCAAGTCCACCCCATGATTATAGCCACGGACTTTGGAGAACCCAGAGGAAGAAGGTGAAAAGGAATAGGATCAACATTGCCTACATCGGGAACACGCAGTGCCAAGGCAACACTGAAATTACCAGTAAGTCCCATTTTACTTTGTTCTTGCACTGTTTTAATGCAGATTCTAGCTATAGTCTTTCAAAGCTTAAAGGAGATTTTGTCATTTTTGGCAGCAAAACCAGCTTTCTTAGCAAACATGATAATGGCCTTACATTATATGGCCTTGTGCCCCAAAGGATTCCACAGCATTTTACAAACTGAAGCTGATACGTGGCCAATGTACACAGGGACCTCTTCATCCACCACTGAAATGTGCTCAGCCTCTAGGACAACCTGCCATAAATGATTAGCAAAGCACAGAAGCCCTCTGCAGTGTTTTAGGCTAGGTCGTGATGAATGCTTTACGCAAATGGATCTGAATGAGAAGGTGGAACATAATTATGTGAGCAGAAATTCAGCTACACACAACACTTTAACTTATACTCCTTCAGCTCTGCACCTACTTTTAAACTCCTAATACAGTGCCTTTTAGTGTTACAGTTTGATGACAACCTTTGTTTTCCAAAGCCTCTTTCAGTAATGTCCTCACCTACATGGTTGGACTCTCCATTCTGACTGGTGCATCTGCTGGATCCACAGCAACGGTTACTCCTTCACATAGGTATCCCATCACAGTTTCCCAACCAGACTCAACTTCTTCTGGGACAGCCATATATCAAGGCCAAGAAAATTCTAGGTAAAGTCTTGCAGATCTCTTCCCTTTCAGTTATTTACTGCACAGTGACAATTTGCCACACATGGTGCTTTCTTTCATAAGCACTGCTGGGTTTTAACTCTCTCCTCCACCAAAAAAAAAAAAAAAGCATTTCACAAGCAGTACAAAGTTTTCAGGCCCATTAGCTACCTGTCCACAGTAGAAGAATTACTCTTAGCCACAATTTGCTTCCTCTTCCAAATTCTGCAATAAAATTATCATTGTCACTCTAAAATATTTATTAAGCCACTTAATTCTCATAGCCTTTCCAAAGTCAAGAGAACACCAAATGACTTAATCCTTTAAAAAAAGCTTTATATAGCTAAGCAGATTTGTACAAATGCCTACAGAGATTGAAGGGTTTTAAAGTGCAACAAACCATCTAATAGAGGTTTTCAGACACAATGCCATCCCAAATTCACGAAATACTGGCTGTTGCTGCCTTTTTAAAAGTATCAGCAGAATCCCAGATATTCTGAACAATAAATAAAACCAAGCACACTTTTACACTTTAATTCCAATACAGGGATATGGGCATCTCTTCAAGGGAAAAAACAAAACAAAACAAAACAAAACAAATCTTTCTAATTCCACTTGCTTTCAAATGCCTCTCTTTCCTATCTACCGAATTATTTTCTCCAGTAACAAGGATGATTCTTACAGCTGTCACACATGCTGCACACAATTCTGGCCCCTCTGGAGCCACCATGGACTCATCTCAGAATAATAATTACAAGAATGTCAAACTCAGATTTTTTTATTTTAAGCTTTTGAAAACAGACAGTATCTTCTAATTGTAAAATGATTCTGGTCACAGGTGAGTAACAAATATTAACTGCCAGTCTGACTCTGAAAATTTCATCCTAATACCCAGCAGAGGGTCTCATCCATTTCAGTACACCTGAATGTGTCATGCAGTACTATATTGTGCATGCAAGAACAGATCCAGGCATTCATTTATTGATAAACTATCACTTCACAAGGACCAGGTAGGAAATCTGTTACATTCTAGCACAAGTGATAAAAACATGACAAAATTGATTCAATTTGCCTTAGGAATTGTCCATCAGGTATGCACTAACCTTGAGAAACTGCTTTCAAAAGCTCGCACACATTAGGAGATTTGAAATAGAACTATTTACTATACCTTTTAACTACATCATTATGTATCCAGTAAAAGCAAACAGGCATAATGGACTTGAGCCTGTCAGTCTCAAGCTGGGCTGAATTTCGGTGCTTTTATTTTCCTTACAAAGCTTTTCATATTCAAAAACTGAGGAGGATGTGTAAGAATTGGATCACATTGTCTGATTTCCTGGGTCTTTAAATCACACCCAGTTACTCCTGTGCTGGGCCCAGCAGGTCGTGCTTGGCTACGGCATCTGCACCTGGCTCTGGTGAGTCCAGCACACAGATCTAGCGCCGGGGGTCTGGTCTGATATTTTCCAAAGGCTAATCTTTTCCCTGTTAAAAACTCATGTCTTATTTCCAATATGACTTCGTCTGGCTTCAGTTTCAGGCTATTGGTTTTCATCATTCCTTGGACAAATAAACCTGTTCATAATCATACACATAGATATCCAGCCCTGACATTCCTGTTCTGTCTTCTCTGCACTTCCAAAGATCTGAAGAGATGGCAAAGGCAGACTAACTCTGTGTTAAAAGGGGAAAGACCAGCTAGAGAAAAGATTGCAATACAAAAAGTATTTTTTTTTTTCTTCAAGAAAAAAAATGGCATCCACAAAGATGTGCAGCATTTTGAAACTGCAATATTCCCTTGAGCTTCTCACCACCAGCTCCTTGCTGGAGAGCTGCCTCCACAGAATCCCCACCCACAGCAGCTAGTGGTGAAAATACTTTTCCTTCTCCAGTTTTTCTTGATTGGTGATCCAAGTTTATTCCTCGGTTTGCTATATTTCAAAAAGAAACATACAATGCCAATCTCTTCCAGTGCTTCTTTGTTGGACTGCTACTCTCAGCTGAGGTGGCTGCAGAAAATCACACCAGCATTTTAATAAGGAATTCAGAGAAGTTAAAAGACCTTTCCATTAGTGCTTGAATCTCACACAAACAGCAGGCTGCAGCTGTAGTCTTTGCTGCCTATGGATAAATGTATTATTTTAGAACATGGCCAAGACCTCCTTGTAGGAGGTCCTGCAGATTGGAGCCAACAAGTGATTATGAGAGGCAGCCTAAAGAATATTTGACACTGTTTTCTGCCTACCCTTAACAAGCACCTCGTACTTCGGGCTGCAGTTTGCACGATTTTGGCTTTTAGAAAATATGAAACACCTTAGTAGATGGATTTTACGTCTAGGAGATTCCATCTGAGGCACTGAACCCACCCAGTTTTATTACTTGTACTTTCAAAAGGTTGGGAAAAACTTCAAAGTTGCATCTGAAGAATTCATGAACTTATCCTAAAAAAATACCTGGAACACTGGCATCCATGCACTTTTAAAAAAAATAAACACAGACAAAAAATCTACTCTTCAAATAAATCTCACCAGCCTTATTTTCTTAAACAAAAATCAATTAATTTTATTCATTATCTTGTATTTCATTTCCTTTGAATAAACAAGCCTTTATTTACTACCTCTTGAGATACCATTCAGTATGTCACACACAGCCCTAGTCTGCCTTGTGATTCTGTCAGTGGGATGGTAGAATGAACTGGCATCTGAGAACATTTGAGTCAAATAGAAGCAAAGAGCAGACACTGTTGATGGGGAAGAGAGTTACAAAGGTGAAGAGAAGGGCATCTTCCATTTTGGGAGAGAAGCTGGGACCACTTTGGGAACACACTTCCATTAGTCTCAAATCCACAGCACCGAACAGTCACTGGCGCTCTCTACACTGTGCACAGGACTATGAGGCAGGCAAAGATTACATTGATAAGAATAACCGTACTGGGAAGCCAACAGAAAATGCTACAGAGAATTGTCTTATACCATTTGGGATTTTAATTTTGGGTAAAATATTGTAAACAACCCTAAAAGAATTGATTAGAACCCAGCTCTGTTCTCCCCCAGGTTACGCTCACTTACTTGGACATAAAGTAATCTGTCAAAGTCCATGAAACCTGCATTCATTTCTACACAGCAGCCCAGCCTCAAAAGGAAGGTTGGAAACTGCCCCTTTTCACCATAAGCTGGTGAATACTCTTCTCCTTCAGTACTTTTCTGAGGGAAGAACTGCCCTAGGTTTCCCATTCCCTAGCAGTGAATAGCACCGTACTTGTAAAGTAGTGCTGACTGATGTTTTTTTTTGTCCTGACCTCACTAGGTTTGTGCTGGATGTGGCTTGGACACACTTCTTGGGTTGGCTGGCTCCAAGGTGTTCATCAGAGGAGCACCACCAAGTGTGAGGATCCCCAAGTGATGGAGGTGGTGTATCCTGACAAAAAAGGTAGGAAGGGTGGAGAATCGAATGGTTTCCCTGTGAATTGTGACCACTGCACTGTAGGAAATGTGGTGATGTGCTGGTCTTATCAGCTGCTTTTTAGATATATTGTAGTTGCTCACCAATGTGTGTTTTCTGCAGCATTGCCTGTTGCTTACCACTTCAGCCGAGAGGGACTACAGGTGCCAATGCATCAGAGGAATAAGAAGGAACTAAACACCTTCTACAATATCCTGACTTGGCACCTCAGAAAAAAGGCACTCATCCGCAGGAGGAGATCAATAGACGTATGGGGGCAAGGGACAAAAAAGAGAGAGTAACCAGAGGAAGGCAGCAGAAAATAGGAAAAAAGAGGAAAATCGGCATAAATGACAGACAGATCATAACAGGTTTCCACACAAGCTTGAAGTCACAAATGAGAAAAGAAGAAATTAGAAAATCCCTTTGAGACCATTAAGGAAGGGACAAGCAATCTAAGGTATGAGAGGCAGGGCTGGACTTGTGCAGGCCTTTGGCATTCAAGTAGGAATGAAGCAGCTTGACTCTACCCAAGAAGGAGCTCTGAAGCTAAAAAAGAGGATGGGGGACAACATATACCATGAAGTCCTGTAGGATTACTAGCCCTCCTTAACAGGTTTGAGCCTGGCAGCAGACACCTAGGGACTCAAACACTTCAAAGGCACGCACAAGGGAGCAAGGCCACTGGAAGGCCAGTAAATAAGGAGAACTCCAGATGAAGAAAAGTCAGTGAGCCAGACAATGATGTGAGGAAAGAGCTCAGCCTCGCCCACATGTAAAGAAAACAGTAACATGACATTTTGTTAGGCCAGTCAGCTCTCCATCATTGCAACACTCCTTGTCCTCTGGTATCTGGTGTCCCATAATATGTCTAATTCAAGAAACAAAGGCGGAGAACAATCTCAGTTGGCATTCACTGCTGTGTTTCTAAAAAATAT
The DNA here is from genome assembly GCA_013400535.1 of Scopus umbretta. Classification (NCBI taxonomy): domain Eukaryota; kingdom Metazoa; phylum Chordata; class Aves; order Pelecaniformes; family Scopidae; genus Scopus; species Scopus umbretta. The sequence continues at coordinate 90,147 of VZTL01038765.1, forward strand.
GCATTGCTAAACTAAGAGTGCAGCTTTTCAACAAACTCACTATGCTACTCAACCTGGAAAATTAATTACCATAAAACTACCTGCAAGAACCAGGTAGCAATCCCCACCATCATACAGCAAAGCCTGTGGTTTTCAGGGCCTGTATTAGTATTTGCATGCTCAGTGCTGACAAAGTTGCTCCAAAGTTATTCAGGTTAGCCCAGGAACAGGTTAGCTCTAGATTGTTTGAAATCCTCATTCCAGAATTCCAATACAAAATTCAGCAGTTTATGATCAAGCTGTTAGAGCTTTCACCCTTCTGCTCTGCTTTCCTTGGATGTGTTACTGAACACCTTACAGCTGAAAATAAACCAAAACAACTGTTAGGATGTGGTAGTGAAATTAAAAGCAACTAAGCATGCCTTCCAAAGTAAGGTAAATAATATATGGAACAAGTTAGGTCAATTATGCTTGATGATTCTCGGTTGGGGTGCTAAGACCATTATTTATTACACTGTTCACAACTAGTTGCCAGCTGACTGCATTTTCTCTTCTTTATTTACTTTTCCACCTGATGTGGAATATCAGCATATGTAGTGTTTTCAAGTTTGGAAAGGGGGATGAAAGTGTTCTTTTCTTAAAATGTTCTTTTTTGTGCATGTACGTAATGCCTAAAGCAGGACTGTAATAGAAATTATGGTTAAAATGTTTTCTAGAGGAAAAGGTCAGCTTAAGTAAGAAAGAAGGATGATCTCATATTTCTGACAGTTCAGATACAAGCAGATCCTAGCACCAATAAGTTATGTCATCTGTTAAATTCACATAAGCAGAACGCCTCTGTACATTTTGCACTGTTATGACAAGGCTGTACAGAACAGGGGTAAATACTCCATATGAAATAGCTATCTATACTGGGTTACATGTATCTATTCTTATCTTTAAATAAATCAACTGAGAATTAAAGCCGGCATGGTTTTCTGTTCTGTCTTTGGGACCTAAGCTGGGCCACATTAAACAACATAGTAAACATAAATTTATATTTGGCCAGAATGACACTGAAAGTTATACCTTAGTATCTACTCATTGAGATATCGTCCATCCTGACCTTGGCTATAGCTTCATATTTTACACACCATTACTGTCATAGTAACAGACAGAGCCAACAATAATTTGCTCATACAATTTACAATACATTGTCTCTCAGCCACACTGAGGGCTCTTTAACCAACAGCAGATGTGTTACTTGTATTAGCTATATTTGAACAAAGCAGAATCTATTCAGCTCAAAAGTCCCTATGGCTGGTTGGCTGTGTCTTGAGCTTAGTGCATAGCTAATTTGGTGTTCATACCATTGTAAGCAGTTACAGCATGGCTGAGGAGTTTCAGAAGTTTTAGCCCACAACCTGCTGCCTAAATTTCACAATTTTCTCCCATTCCCAGCATCTGAATTTTAGGAGTCTGTCCTCGGAGGGGTTAAGCAGCAACTAATACTGTAGCTGCTCTGTGATGTTCAGCCCTTTAAATTGTTTCTGTGTGAATACTATTGAAAGCTTCTTTCACCATAACCCTACAAACATTAAAGATCACTGTTTAAATGCTCAATGCTTCATTATCGAGTCACAAAATCTTATACAAATCTATATATTTGTATTAACATTCCTAAAAATAAATTAATGTAAAGAAGATAAAACAGTGTAACTGTTGTGCTGCAAGAAAGACAGAAAGGCTGTGGTGTACATTAAGGTACAGGTACGGACCTACCTCTGGAGGCAAAGGCACTAAGAAAGAGGAGACTGGAGAGAAAAAGAGGCAACTCCTTAGTTCCAGGTTTAGCTTCCCAATACAGCAATACAAATGTAGCCAGCACAGTGCAATGAAGAACACAGATATCATTACATTTTTTCTGGGTATGGAGCCATCTTGACTTGGTGAAAACCCTCAGCTAGGATCAACAAATAACTTAAACCCGTTGTCCACGCACTGAAATTTATTTGGTCAGAAAAGCTGTGTGGCTTCAGACATCAGTAGGCTGAGCGCTACAACTACTATTTTTAACAGCTGCAGTAGGCAAAGAATTGCCTTCCCAGAAAATTCCCCAACCAACTTTTTCCTTGTATTAATAGAGTACGAAGGAAAAAGAAACAGCTCAGAATGTTGCAATATATTTTACATTTTTGCTAATTTTTGCTCCTTTACTTTTCAGAATAAGAACTAGAGGGTGAGGAAGAAGGCAAGTCTGAAACAGCTGGGGTTGACTTAGCCTGTATTTTCCTCTGCCAACTTGCCCTTCCTCTATCGGTAGTTCCTTGCACATTTTACCCAGTGTACAGCCTTGCCTTTTTAATACCTTCATCCTGTCACTTATTTCCCTTCCTAGGATCCATAATATCTCCCCTGACGTGTGCCTATTAAACCTACCATGGTAGCACAATGTAGGACATGGTGTTTATCACCTATTGCCTATTTTGCTTGTTGCCTATTTTGACAGTATGGCTCCACAGACCAAAGATTTTGCTCTCAAGCCTGACATAGCCAGCCTGCAAGGGAATTGTACAGCTGTAGAGGAGTTCTCTTCTGCTCACTAGAAAAAGAATTTAGGTTCAGAATCTCCCCTTCTTCTTCTTACTGCTTCCACAGGAGATAGTATTTCTCTAAGCTGATCCCCAGCTGCTTTATTGGCCCCTTGAGTCCACTGCCAGATAATACATAACCCCAAACAGCCTTAAGTTTGCTGGAAGTTCCTCCAAGGGTCTGGAAGCAGGAACACCACATCCCAGAAAAAGGCAGCTTTACACTTCCTCCCCGGGGTGTCCTTTTTGCTCCTTGGACATAGTAGAGCATCCGGACTTCATATTTCATTTCTGTCTCTCTGCTTCCCTGTCTGCAGTTCTGATGCATGTCGGGCCTCCTGCCTCTTTGCAAAATCCAGGTGAATTTGCTGGAAAGTTAGATGTTGGTCTAATTACTGCAGACTGGATGTTTAATCCTTCTGATGCTTCTCTTTGAAGGATCACAATGCCTGAACTGTCAAGTGTTGGCAATGCTTCTCTGGGACCTTTTGTTCTTATATAATAATACCCATCTTAGTTGTGATGATTATGAAATGAAGGACCTTATCCCTTTTCCTAAGCTGGTTTTGCTTAGCTCCAGCGCGCCTCCAAATTTTCTGAACTTCAGGGTAGTAATTGTCATCATAATAGATAATTTTGTTCTTATACAGCTCTTCATTGTTCTTCCCGGCTGCCTATAAAAAATTATTGCTGAGTTTGATAATTCTGAAAACAGAAAACTACATATCTTAGCTGGATCTGGTGATTTTTGTGCTTCTGCTCTATAAGGTCTTTATATAATACTCTAAAAATGCAAGGATTGTGTAAGTGACAGAGGCAACATTCCCCCGTTTTTGTTATTGTCTGCATTTTTAGGAATGCCATGAAATCTGTCTTTGCTTCTCCTTTGAGCATCTTCTAAATCATCACATTTTGCTCTTTGGAGCCTGTTCTGTTTTACCAGGAAAAATGAGATTAACTGCAGTTAATCGATAAAAACTTTGCAATCTCTTCTCATCTGGTCCACCTCACTTTAATTTCAGTAACCATGCTAGTCAACTCACTCAGAGAGGCAGTTTAATCTTTTGGAAGCTTTTTTCTTTCATTCCCCCAGTCTTTCACTCTTTGTTGCCAACCCTTTTGAATGTGTTATCAAAGTTTCTGATAGCCAGTGGTTTCCACAAAGCCCAAGCTCTTCAAGTCATGTTATCTGGTGAAAATCTCAGTTTTTAAGAATATCTGTTATTCCTCAAGGATGTGGAATAAAACTTTGAAAATATGTCATAATGTACAGTAAAGATTGAAAAAACAGGATACAAACATGTGTACTGTTTCTAAAATTCTCCTTGTCTTCTTAATCTTGTGATTTGTGGGACCTGATTCACGATTTTGGAATGCCTGAGACTGGCTGTACCATTTGTTACCAAAAGTACAACAAATTTTCTTTTTGGCCAGCTGAGTACCTCAGGAGAGTTCTGGACAAGAGTCATCCTGCATCTCACTGCTTGAGCTAATCACTTTCCCCAGCCGTACTTTCTCAATACCTTACTTCCTTTCCTCTTCCATTCTAACGTCAGAGGCTCTTACACAGTTTCACCAGTTCTTTCACATTTATTTTTTCAGCATCTAAGTGTCAAAGTGGATAAAGTGAGGCAGGCAGCCTTTATTTTAAAAATATATTCTGCAATACCACAGTCACATTTACACATGCATCTCTTCAGCATCGGTGCTGGATTAAGTAGCCCCTATCATTCATCCTCTCTTGCTTACCCCATCCTGTAACGACGCTACCCTCCATGTGTACTTACAGAGAAATGCATCAGGAAACTGGGTGATCAGACACAAGTGCAGCAATGAATGCTCAAGGACAGTTAGGGTTTGTTTCTGCCAACCTATTTGGTGCTTGTGCCAAATACCTCACCACAGCCTGAGATGTGATGAAGCTGAATGTTTTGGAGAACATTGAGAAAGGCTGCCAGCATTACCCTCAAAATCAAAACAATGCATTAAATATTATTTTTAATTTTTGGATTCTGAGAAAAGTCATTTACACAGGATGACCGTAATGGATATTTTTTTTAATTGGCACTTTCACCATACTTTATTTTTTCAGACATATCTGCCACATCGCAGAGAACAGGAATTGATACAGTGCACAGAACTATATCAAGCTACCAGGATTGTTTCATTTGTAATATTAGTGTACTAAAAATATCTACACTTTCTTCAGTCCTGTCACTGTAATATTTGAGAACCTGAGATTTTACAGTCATAGCATACTAGTGTTGAATTAAGGATATTAAAAATAAGATTAAACTATGGGCATTAAAAACAAAGAAACAAGAACAGTGGAAAACAGTTAATCAGACATAATTCAAAGTGAATCTATCATGGCCTACAGGTTACTGCATAGGCAGCAAACTCAAGTGTGTTATAGGGTTCCCAAATAAAAATTACTCTAGACAGACCTGAAGGGCAGAAAGCTGTGTTGTTAAACACTGAAAACAGTGCAAACTAGAAGGCATGAAAAGGTCTCTTGGATGAGTCTGTAAATAATTGTTGTGGTTTAACCCNATTTTGAAACACATCCTGAGGAGAACTCAGGATCATTGCAGAGATTTGCAAGGTAGGTTAGGCTGGTTGTCCTGAAAAATTTAGGTGAATCTACAGTTCTGGCTAACATGAAGAAAGGTTGGCACATGTGGCATCTTCCACTACAAAGATCTAAGAGCCATCAGAGCTAGTAAGAGCCACATTCACAAACAGAAGGAAGTGGCAGCAGCCTGTAAACTTGTGCAGCTCCTTGACAAGGAGTGTTGCAGATAAGGCACATGTACATCATCACAAGGGAAGGTACGACACATACTTATTGGACAGATCCACTGAAGATTACAAAATCATAGAATCATTAAGGTTGGGAAAGACCTCTGAGATCATCTAGTCCAACCATCAACCCAACACCACCATGCCTCCCAAACCATGTCCCGAAGTGTCACATCTACACGTTTTTTGAACACCTCCAGGGATGGTAACTCCACCACCTCTCTGGGCAGCCGGTTCCAATGCCTCGCCACTCTCTTAGTAAAGAAACAAACAGAAAAACAGACAGTCTACAATGGATCCAGGAAATCTCCTGAGCTGACAGGATAGTTGGAACTGGGAGAGTACAGATGATATTGGGGCAGTACCAACACATCCTTGTCCTGTTCCTTCTCATTCCTAGCATCTGCTTACAGCCACTGTTGGAGCCAGGATAATGGTAAAGAGGCCCTTGCTCTGAACTGCTACGACCAGTCTAATGGTTTTATGACTTGAGCACAGGTATTAAGCATTCATATCAACCTGCTGGACCCCAGAGCAATCCACCATAGTGATTTTGCCATATGACTTCTAATTTGAATCCAACAAGTTTTAGGTTCTGCAGCATCACATGCCTAAATTTTTATTAAGAGAAATTATTATTCAAATATTCATAGATTCAATCTTCTAAAAGAAAGAATTTTTTTATTCCCCAAATATTCCTTTTAGAGAACTTTTTTAATTAAAAAAAGTCCTCAAAGTGAAGGTCCTTCTTTAAGTAAATAACAAATTTTAAAGAGATGAGGAGTATCATGTGTTTTAAAAATTACCAGCTTGGTGTATTAAATAACAAATACATAATACAAGAATAGACCTTTTTCTGTTCCCAGTTGTCTGAAAGTAATGTAAAAAATGTTTTTAAACAGCTGGATTAAAATACTGCACATTAGTTATTATGCTGTTAGCAGCTGCACTGTCCTCTGCAAGCTTAGCTTTTCCAAATAAATACAGCTATGTATTACAAAATCATGCTGTGTTTACTTTTATATCTAATATCTTTAATTGGCACTCTGAATAGAAGTCCTTTAGGTTCCAGTTCAAATAACAGTAGGTCTTGAAGCTGTGGCCATAAGCACTTTAATTATGTGCTATATAGAACAGGTTCTAAATATTAAGGAGAATATGAGCTCTACCAGCTAAATAAAAGGCTGGGATCCAGGCAATACTTCTTCACAAACACAAACTAAATCTCGCTCTCTGTGTGACCTTGAGCAAGCTACTTGATCTTTTTGTGCCTTGTCAAGATAATTATTAAAAATTGGACTTCTCTGACTAACAGATGTTACTGTACGTCAGCATAGAGAATACTAGAGTAAATGCATTAATGAAAACATTAATGATAATACAATGATGTGGAATCAAATTTCTTTCATTCCCTGTGATTTGCGTCTTCATAATTCTTACTGCATTCACTGACAAAGCCATTTAAACCATGTGATCACTTGTTTTCCAACAAATTAAGTCCCAATAGTTGCCAATCAGTCTGCTTCAGAGGTCAAGGAAGATAATGTCCTTCTCTTCCTTGCATAGATCCTTAAGACCATTAGAATTACATTTATTTGCAAGAAGTGCTCACAAAGCTAACAAGTTCCAAACATTTCATTTTCTCAAATGCATGTTTGTTTCAAATCACATGTTTTTCAACTGTATAAACTTCCCACTTTTTATTTATCTCAAGTGTACGTTGTCCAAGAGATACCGTAACTAATACAAGTTAAGCAAATACTTTTGAATGGCCTATCAACACAGACTGTTGAGCAAGAGGAAAAAACACTAACTTCTCATGAGCAGGTTATGAAATCTGTAGCACCAGTAAGTAAATTATGGAGCGTATCATTATTAAAGCTTGTTGCTTAAAATAGGCCTAGCCATAATTAAGACTAAATACACCATGGTAATATGTTTCAATACTTTGGAATTAAAATTGCATTTACCTAAACAGTATAGGTTCATTACATGCTATCTCAAGGTGATCATTCAAAGGTTAAATGCTTATTCAAAGCTCATCTTAAATTCTAGCTGTAGTGAAGGGAGGGAGGGAAATGCTTCTGAGGGTGGGGCATCCCACCCTAGATCAGGTGTTTAAAATGAGCAAGATGAAACATGGCTGTGCCTGTCTCTGTGGTAGAAGCAGTGTAGACTAAATTCCTAGTTGAGTTTCCAGGTTGAACACCTAAATTCAGGTGAGAGAAATCCCAGCCAAAAGTAGGACAATCTTTTTAATGGTGCCAGTGAAAGAATGTAAAAATGAACCAAAGCCAACAAGTCTGTCTGATAGCCAGATACTTCTAGGTCTCTACTTCTTTTAGGACCATTGCTTGGTCATTTTTGCTTGGAAGAAAGGGCTTTGCAGCATTTTAAAACTATATGTTTTGTTTTAAATGTATTTTTACATTAATATGCTTTATATAATTGTGAGATCATAAAAGAATATGAAGAAAGAATATGCTTCAACATATATCCAACAGTTCTATTGTAAAAAGGACAGTGTTGAAAGAGACTGTTGTGGTTTAATCCCAGTCAGCAGTTAAGTACCACACAGCTGCTCACTCACTGCTCCCACGATGGAATGGGGGAGAAAATCAGAAGGGTAAAAGTGAGAAAACTCGTGGGTTGAGATAAAGACAGTTTAATAAGTAAAGCAAAAGTCACGCATGCAAGCAAAGCAAAACAAGGAATTCATTCACTACTTCCACTTGGCAGGCTGGTGTTCAGCCATCTACAGGAAAGCAGGGTTCCATCTCATGGGAAGACAAACACCATCACTCCAAACATCCCCCTTTCCTTCTTCTTCCCCCAGCTTTATATGCTGAGCATGACATCATATGGTTGTGGAATATCCCTCTGGTCAGTTGGGACCAGCTGTCCCAGCTGTGTCCCCTCCCAACCTCTTGTGCACCCCCAGCCTGCTCGCTGGTGGGGTGGGGTGAGGAGCAGAAAAGGCCTTGACTCTGTGTAAGCACTGCTCAGCAATAATGAAAACATCCCTGTGTAATCAACACTACTTTCAGCACATATCCTAAACATAGTCCCACACTAGCTTCTATGGAGGAAATTAACTCTATCCCAGCCCTAACCAGCACAGAAACAATGTGAAAAACAGGGTAGAGAAAACACTAAACTTCAAACTCAGAAGAAGCACTGTTCCATAATTAGCGTGAACTCTGGTCGATGCAGATTATTGCTATTTAGGTTAATGTCAAAGAAACACCCATTAGAGGTTGCAGACTTAAGATGGCCCCATGAAACTTGCTCTCCCATCATTATAGATTTTGTGCATTATTTTATTTTCATAGCATTGATAAGCTTTTTTTTTTTCCTAGGGCAGTTAAAATACAAGTGTTTAAATGGGGGTTGGGTTTGGAGAGTTTTGGGGGAACTTTTTGGCTTTCCTCATGCAATGTTTAATAAGAAAATGTTCAATAAAAATTATCACTTTCACTTAGGGCTATTATATGTGAACCTGTGACTTCCTAAGGTTATACTACAGGTTTTTTAATAATTAGGGTTTGAAAAATTAGTCCAGGTAAAATAGGGATAAACCAGAGTCTCTCTGGTGTCTCGGACTGACTCCAGAAGGTCATCCAACAACAGCAATGATGTTATATTTACGTCTTAAATACATGGCATCTGTTGTATCACAGCAGTAACCTAATTCAAATCAAATGGAATCTAAAGAGATTTTGGTGAGGAAACAAGAGATCTTCAGGACATGTAAGCTGGCATGGTTCTAGTGGCATCCATGTTTCCAAAGAATTCATGGGGACTGGAACTAGCTGCAGAGCTGGGAAGGAAAGATAAAAAGGTAATTATAAAACATCTTTGAGCAACACTGTTGGAATTACACTTTCAGTCTCAACCTGGTGTGGACTCTAATGAGGTTTCCCAAAGAAAGTGGGAAATAATTTATTTTCCACTCCTATTCAAACAGCTTCAGCCCTTTGCACTTGGCTCTTGCTGCAATGTCCTGAGTTTCTCTCTGTTCTTATCTGATTCTTAGTGACATTAAAAACCTAACAATGCCAAGTGCTTGAAAGATACCTTCACAAGACAGATTCTGGCACATAATATTGTCAAGGCTGTCTGGTCTCTCACCCATTTCTATGCAGTGAATGAAATACTGGCACGTAAAGATACTAAGCTGAGAAGCATTTTTCCACTTTTAGGTTAAACGACCCTTACAATCAAACCCTGCTGTATGTCAGTATCGCACAGGCAGCTGTCATTACAACCAGCTCTGTCCAGCTTTATTACTGTGATCAGAGCTTGATATGAAACCTGAAGCCTTTTACCATACCTCTCAAGAAAAGAAAAGAGAAAAAAAATCCAGCCAAAAAAACTGACTTGAGTTGCCCAAAGATATAATTGCAGAGTAATGATAGTCAGCAGGTTTATGATGAACTTTATGTGTAATTAATCAGTTCTCTCTGAGGTAAAACAAGTCTTCAGACTGTAACAGTAACAGTGCTGACTAGAGGAAGAGTTGCTTTTTGGGGTTTTTTTTAAAGACAGTAGGAGTAGAAAGCTGGACTGTTCCTAAGGAGTGCTGTCATCTTGCTGTCCATGGAACCTCAACATACAACTCTTTCCCGTACAGAGAAGTCCTAACTCAAATGCAACATTTTTTCCTCTGAAAGCTCTACTAGAAGGCAGCTTCCACCAAGTCATGGGACCTTTCCTCAACAATATCCTCCTGGCCCTGGCCAAACTGGCCTCCCAGGTCCACAGGAGGAGGATATATGACAGCAAGGATCCCAGCAATGTTGGGGCCATGACATGTGTGCTCACTCCTCCACCCCCATTTCTGAGTAGACCCCAGCACACCAGGCAGCTTCCACCAGTTCCCTGGGCACTCAGTGCCCCCCATCCCATCAGCAGTCTCTTTCCCAATCTCGTCACACCACATCCTTTCAGTTTTCATCAGTTCTCCTCCTGACTTAATTCTTCTCCATATGTTTCCTGTTTCTTTGGCCCTTTCCCAACTGGTGAAGACTTGACACTGGTTAGGGCTGGGCATTAGTCCTAAAAGGAAAGGACAAAATACCCACGATCCTGTTGCTCCAGTGGTTATGGATGCTCTTCTAACTTTCAGCCTAAGTGTATCTGTATCAGTTTGCAGCCCCATGCCTGCCTTCCTTCCAGAGTTAGGTAAGGCTGAGTAGTTCCCAACTGTGTTTATTCTCTTTTCTCCTTACCCACAAAATATATTTATAAACTATTCACTTCACTTCTCAGCCTTCATCAGTCAGACTAAATATCAATTTTTTTGAGTCTGTCTCCTAAAGTAGGCTTCCTCTTCCACAATTCTCTGCACCTGTTCCAGTTTGAATCTTTTTTTGTGTTTTTTAACGCAGGCTGATAAAATTGTGTAAGAATTCAGCTAGGGTCATATTGGTACCATACAGAAAAAATCCTCTTTCATTCAATGCCTCTGCAATACTTTGCCTGAGATTTATATTTACTTTTTTTCCCAGCTGTGCCACATCCTTGGCTCAGGCAGAAACCTTTGTCTTTCCCTGCTTTCAACTGCAGCTTCCTGCTTCACATAAAATTTAATAGAAGCTATGGCAATGAATTGAAATCTGTTTAATAACTTCTTGTTTCACTTAATTTAGTCACAATGAAGATAAAATATTATTTATAGTGCTATTTTACTTGTTAAGATTAGAAGAATTTCTTATTCTTGAAATTCCAATAACTCAAAAATTATGCCAACAATTATAAACCAAATGCAGGGTGAAGAGAAGGCATCTGTGCCAGGGTCTGGGGCTGCAGTTCCAGAAGCTTCAGCTTTGCTACTGGCAGCTTCAAAGCCTGACTACAATTTCAAAGATGTCATCATCTCACTGTAAAAATTAAGGCTATTTTAAGAGGTTCCCCAGCTGTTTATAGGGATTTAGATCTCAGCACAGTCAATTCAAGAGGTGGGAACACATGTCTGAGGACATCTTTGGACTCCTCAGACGTGCGCTAGACTATCCCTCAGTGCAAGTTCAGCATCTTGTAGAGCCTGAGAGTTATCATGGAAACTAGCAATCACTTGAGCACAGAAAGCCACAGTCATGCTAACCTAATTCTGCCATAATTGTTGAAACATGAAGTTCTTTGTTTTTTCCTATTCCTTGAAAAGATCATGGAAAAATGACTGATTTACAGATAGATAATCTTCCTCCAGCTGTCGCTGAAACCCTGTCTCCTCCTCTGCTTAATATGGCCAGTTAAGCCAGCATCGTGGCTGTGAAGCATCAGTAGAGCAGCAAAGCAGGGATCGAGGCCTTTCATAGATTATGAGGTCAGATAGATTATCTGATTTCCTTTATAATAGAGTCAATAAAAGTCCTTGAATCTATATATCTTGCAGCTGAAGTAGCTCTGCCAGTGTTATTTAATTCTTCCATAAAATGCATTATTTCCTCTATTATTTTAACTGGCTTGCTTTGCTGACTGGTGGAGTGTGTGCACATTATGAAGCTGGCCTTCCAGGCCATGCTCTAAATTCTGTTTTTACTTTAATTCAATTATTTGCCATTGGATAAAGCAACATAACCCTGGGAGCATGGCCTGGAATCCCAATTCTGCCCTGGTCTAGGTACAGCCCACCGTACAGGACTAAAGTCGGGCTCCCTTCTGCCTCCCACTTCCTGGGTGAGTGTTTTTACCACTAGCCCATCATGCATAAGGCAGATGACAGCACGTTGGATGATGACAGTTGCTCTTCTGACTAGATCCAGTACCAGATTGCCTAGAACTTGAACATCAGGACAGTGCTAAGGGGGAAATGAACTCCTCTTTCGAGTGAGTGAGAAATAGACTCAAGACTAGACACAAGTGGCTAAATGTAAATGTTAAGACTGTCTGGGTTGGTGTCTAACAAATCTACATGCTTACAGGGTTGGCAGGCAAAAAGTAGGTAGGTTGGATCACTGCTTGGCCTGTTCCAGAATATTTCTGCCTTTTATCACTCCGCTGGAAGGGTTAATGTGATATGAGCTGTAATGAGCTGGCCAGCTCCTGACATGAACAGAATCTGATTGATTATATGCATAGTACACTAACTCTCTGCAGATGATAATGGCCATCCATGTATCATGCATTCAACAATCACCAACATCTTTAATACAGATGTAAAGCTTTGTATTGATGCCAGTTATGCTACAATGAAGAGAGAAAGAATGTCAGAGAACATTCATTTTATTTCAAAGGGTCACTCCCAGCAGTGCAGCATGCCATTTTGTGCTGCCGTTGTTTCTCAGAAACATAATTCCTGGGAATGTACTGTTCCCAGTTTCAGAAATAGGGACACAATTAAACTGAGAATTACTGCACACAGATAAAGTCCATTGCAACACAGCTCTAATCCTTATGCAATAGTCCTTTGAGGTTGTGACAGGACACCAAGGTGGTGATGATGACCATCATGCCCCACTGGACCAGCTGTGATGACTTAGCCAAAAAATGAGTTTCAGTAGGTTCTTCTCACCATCACTTCACCAAATCTATTTTCAGGTATTTACCTGAGTTTTGAAAGGTTCTGAATAACCTCAGATGTTCTTGGAATTGATGGAGACACAGGTGGATATCACAGAAGGAATCTGCAGAAGAGTAACTCAAGGAGAAATTTCTGCAGTGAACGGAAAAGAGTTTTAAGAAGTGTGGGTAGAAAAGACGATAATGTGCAAAGGCAACAAGAAATGTCCTACAGCAAAAGAAAGGAAAGAATGGTGAGATACCTGCATTTCCTAGTTCTCAGTATGGTGATATCACATAAAAACATGCACGACAGACTGGAATGGCAGGGGAAAGGACAGCAAGGATACATGGAACGGGTAATCTGAAATTGCCAGGATAAGAAAGTTGAGCTCCAAAGAGAGGGGAGCCAGATAATAGATTCAAAGAATATGTTTCTTTGCAACATAAGCTGAGATCAATACTCCTAAGTACAAGCTCTAAATCCTAACTTCGTGTTGAGCACAGACTACTGCTAGAGATGGCCTGCCCAGCCCCTGCCTTTGTTTGGTGTCAACCTATTCTGTTCTGTGCTCTATGCTTTTCTTTTCTCCCTTGTGCCAACACAAGCATTCAGGCAGCAACACAACAAAGAGTTCACCTGGCTAGAAAGTAAGAAGCAAAGCACAGCATCAGTTTGCTGATCTAATTCAGTAGGATCCATTGCAAATGGTGCTGTCAGCATAACACAGGAGTCAGCAGACAGAGACTGGCACGAAGAATGAGCATTCATGGAACGGGGCATGAATACACACAACAAATTAGGCCCTTAGCTTCATGTTTGCTCTTTCTGCTTCATATCTGAAAGAGAGCTTGTATGCCTAAAAGCTTGTCTGTGTTATTTCACCAGTTAAAAAACAATGAGAGAGAAGGCTCAGAATTAAGATTTGGAGCAAGACCAGCTCTATTTTGTAACTAAAATAGTTGCTTCCTTAAATAATTAGTTTCACAAAGTTACCTCTGCTTCATCTGTGTGATTCTGTAGACTGTAAGCCAAGTTTTGCAGCAGTTAGAATTAAATCACAGAAATGGGATTGGTCAGAAAATAAAAGACAAAGTAGACTAGCTTAAAGGCCAAAGCCCTAAAGAGCTAAGTTTCTTTGAGGAACATTTCCATCCCCTGATGTAGATGGGTGTAACTCTCAGACTTGAAGTCATTGGTAGGAGTGGCTGATTGCATCAGGTGCATGAATATGGTCCCTGAGAGGCCCAAGTATTGCATGACATCAAATTAAATAAATGGGAGGCCTGCTTTCTCTTTCACTCTCTGCCTGGTACTTCTTGCTTACTGTCTCTCTCTCTCTCCCCTCCACCAAATGTGTAAGTCAGTCACTTATTTTTCATGTCAAAATGTCCAACAGGGCTGCTTATCCTTCCAGGGCAAGCTCATGCCCTCTGATGTGCCATTTCAAATAACATGAAAGATATTTAACAGATCCACATTTGTCTACACTGTATTTGGCCAACATCTCCACTGGGTCCATTTAACACTGGGACAAATGAGATGTTCTTAGGTGTCTGTGTTATATGAAGGAGCAGAAACATGTGGCACTGTTATTTTTATACATGTCTTTATGACTGATCTGTGTATTATGATAGTTAACAGTTGTATGTCCAGAAGACAAAGCAGCCACCAATTCAGTTTGTTTAGCAGTTCTTGCTGCATTAAAACACTAAGAAAAAGAGAAGTGAAGAAAAAGTGAAAAAAAAGAACAGCCCAGGACTCCAGAAAGACACAGAAATTCAGGGTCATTTAACGTATAAGCAATTCACCTGGTTTTATACAGGAATTAACATCGCCTCTTCCCATAAAGTAAAAAGGATGCGATCAGAAAAGTATAACTGATGAACCAATCAAGAAATGTCAAATCCTCCACAGGTGCAAGTCAGAAGCCCAGTTTAACTGGCAAAACACAATTAAGAAAGAAAACACATTTATAGACTTACTGGACGTCTCTATTTGTGTAGCTAATTCCTGTGTCTATAAACACCTTGCAAAAACTGTTTGGCCTCAAAACTTCACACATACAAATCAGTCAGAATGAAGTAGCCCTCCTGTCCTGAAGATGTTGTTTCAGGAGACTAAGCTTCAGCATTTCAACTGCTCAGCTAAAGCATTTAAATTAAATTAATTTGTCTGACTTCTTCTACAGCAGATTACTGAACACAGGAGCAGTTGCTACCTTTTTTTTTTAATTGACTATGGGAATTTCAGACCTCTGTGCTTCCTCCCCAGGAAAGTGTCCCATTCAAATCTGGAATTCTGGCATGGCTTCAACTGCCTGTAGCTCTGTCCAGTCTCTCATCCCTTCCACTCAAGTGAAGATTGATACAGCCTTCCTACAGCTACAAAGTTATCCAGAATTAGCTGAACACAGTCATCAGGAACACATATAGCAGTCATAAGAAAACAGTGTTGGTGAACTTCCCTTTTCTTCATGCTTCAGAAGTAATCACAAAGCAGCTGATGACAATACTGCCTCTAATGAGGATGATAGTTCAGTGTTGTTACCCAACCCTGATTCATCTGATCAGATGCAGACATCTATATGGAAATTTGTTATCCAAGGTAGGTTTCTAGACAATGGAGAAAAATTAGTATTTCTTGGGCAAAATCTATGTTGTAGGATATGCATCTAAAATAGAGGATGATTCATGTTACCTTAGATGTCTACTTCTCTTGACCTTCAGTGACTACTTGAGATGCAGGTATCTAGAACAACCTAAAAATAAGATGTAGACATCTTCAGGGCTTGGGATCCCAGCCAGTGGTATATTCCCTTGGAGCTCATGCTATTATTTTTCAGTGGCAATCCTGCTCTCCCCAAAACAGTGGCTAGCAAGACCTGCACTGAGGTCTTTAACATTACAGTGAGGTGGAAGCTTGCTCCTCTGCTCTGCCATATTTCAGAGCGTCTTGCTTACTGCAGAATTTGTTGAGAACCTCTTGTTGGTAATTTTCAACACTACATGCTGAAACTGCAAGCCCAAATACAGCCTCATACAGCAGTATGGTATCAGCCGTTCTCACGACCACAACTTTCTTGGCTAGACAGAAGGAAGAAATATTCACAGCCAAAAGAGACCTTAGGTAGAATTTAGACACTAACATCCAAAATTGCAGCTTGTAGTGCCTCTTGCCAGCCCCAAATATGCCTACTTCTCCCCTGAAGCCACATAACTAAAATCCACAGTTCCCTCTGCCCTTCAAGCTTCATTTCTGGACAACCACCAGGAAAAACCCCAGGATGCACTGCCTGAGCAGCTCAATATCTACCTTAGGCCTGAACCCTGTTCAGATCCACAAATGAAGCACTCTCTGTCAATCTCTCCTGAGACACTCAATACAGCAAGTACTCTCAGAAGCACTCAAAATGCAGCAGCAGCTTCCATCCTCTTTCAAAACAGCTCGGTTTAACCAGCATCGTTTCCGCTCTCTCTCTTGCTGCCAGCTATGGAGACCTACCCTTCCCTTTCACCAGCTCTGGCATTCATTTGACCTCTTAGAAAGTGAATTTAGCTCACTAAACTGGCAGAAATCTAACCCAACAAAACAAAACAAAACAAATCAAGAAAAAGTGAATAGTTTTCACCACTTTACTGAGCTAATGGATCAGACACATCCCAGAGATGACAGAAGGGAGACAAATGAAGCATGTGTCCAGGAACTGGCCTGCCCCTTTCACCAGCAGCAAATTCGTGGGCTGACTCAGCTGACTCGTGAAACCTCACCCGCAGGAGAGGAGAAAGCCTTTTGGAGAGGCCAGATACACTAAAGAAGACTAGGAGAGATAGAATGAGTTCTTTCCAGTCCAGCCACAGTGCTGGAGGGCCCAAGCCACTAGAAAAGCAGGGTTAGGTAAGACTAAGTCTTCTCAGAGGAGTGCTGTGACACCATCTGGCTTCAAGTTTGGTCACCCATCAGCTCAGAAATGGAAGGAAAGGCAGGAAAGGCAAGGAAGTTTGTCAAAACCTATCAATCGGTTCCTGCGGAAGGAGTATTGCTGGACTAGTCATGCCTTTGAAAGGATAATGCTACAGTTGTCTGTGAGGACAAAAAATGTGTTCTATAATAAGAAAATTAAGGACCAATCATATAAAAGTTTACCACAGCGACTGAGGATATTAAGGACTGAGCTGAAAGAAAAGCCGGTCTAATACAGTAAAACTGGATAACTTGCAACATTTTCTGGTCAGTATATACAGTTGAGAAACATCAGAGAGTGAGAAGTCTGGGTTGACAAAGCTAGTAAACAATTTGTCAAAGAGAAGAACCTGCCCCGTGTTAAATGTATGTATGGATATAATTGACCACATTTCATCTTAGGAGAAAAGAAAAGTTGTGGCCAACTTCAAAGGAAACTGAACAAAAGTATCTCTAATGATTAATGAATTAACATCGTTGAGTAAATGAGCTATTCTGAATGCTTGCCCAGAGGCAGTCATGGGAAAGTTTCCAGAACTATTGTCATTTTTCCTGGAACTCATTGACTTTAAGGACTCCACAGCTGCAAGAATTGTGTGAGCATTTCAAGACTGTCAATTTCACCACTGATTTTCTGAAAAATTCTTCCTGAACTGATTTTTATTGGTTTCAGCTGGGGAATCCATTGCACCCAGCCAGGAAATGCCACATGCCTCCTAAGCTACTGCTCTATTCTTCTTGCACTGATGCTATCAGAGACTCAAATTCACTGCAGGGAGAACACTGGGGGCCAAATTTGCCCTCTGATGTATGCACGCAGCTCCCATAGAGCTAATGTAGAATTTTTTCGCCTTTGATGCCTCTTATAAAATGCAGTTTAAAGAAGCCTGGAAGTATTGCATTAGAACAGGGTGTTCACACTATTGGTGGTCCCCATTGTCATTAACACAGTTAGTGGCATTCCAGTGAAAAACACAGAACAACTCTTTTGTTTGTTTGTTTTATAAGCAGATTTTTCTGGGTGGGATCCGGCTTGCTCAAATCCCGCCAAAGATGGAACTTCGGCATCTAAAACCCATGTATACCAACAGTGATCCACTCTGCCTGCTTTCCAGAACTGCCTAACCTTTTAGGTGCCTGAATTCATCAGGCACTTCCCTCCTCTGCCTGCAAACGCCCCAGGCAACTAATTTACAGTTTCATGTTCAGCAGAGCCAACTGAGCACACTCCCAAAAGGAGTTAGAGAGGGTGCTTCACTCCCCTTCCCTCCTCTCTTACTCCCAGCCACGCAATGACATCCCTACATCCCTTCTTTTGTGCTAGCTGTGATGCTCATGGGACCCTTGCTGTGGCAGTTTAACTCACTACACAGCAGAAAATCATCCACTTTTTTTGCTGGGCTTGTTTTCTGCCACTTCAGTGAGTTGAATCGGCTCCCAGTGGGGTCTCAGTCCCACAGCCAGCCCAAGGTAAGTGGTTGGAGCATGCAGGAGTGGGAGTGGGGCCACTTTTCTGATAGCGCTTTTGTCTCATGAAGCTGGTTGCTCAATTGCCAGTCCATGTTCAGAAGCTCTGTTTCTGGGGAGAGAAGAGCTCACTCGAGCTTGAGCCATCTGCTGCAACCTGTAAGCAGGAAACTACCCAGGATCTACCTCTAGCCCCAGAAAAGTCTAAAAAATTAAATCAGGCCAAGGTTACAGCTAATGTCAGTCACTGACTGTTGGAAAACCTACATCAGGCAATTTAGTTCAGTTAGCTTGACTTTTTCTTTGATATAGTTCAGATTTTTTTCTATGAAGTCTAATGAAGAAAGACAAATTAAAGTAAGTCCTTCTAGTAAATTAAACACATATAAAATAATTTCACGTTGAAGAAAACATAGGCGAAGACGTGTAACTTGGAGCAGAACTGAAAACCACGCCCGGCCGCTGTACTCAGCCCACCTCCGCCTTCCCCCACAAGCACACACCCTGGGTGTGCTGCTCTGCAGAAGTGCGTAGGTCCTGTGTCCAGGCTCCAATTTTCAGTAAAGCCAGAAAGCTTTGATCACAGCTCCTTCCTGAATGCATTCTTGTGTGCGGGAGCAGCCGTGTGAGGGCCCTTGATGGGACTGAGTGCTGAGAGCAGCAACAGAAACTCATTTAGTTTGATGTGACAAAAGTGCTCCTCAGACAAATGCTCCGTGGTGGTCCCATGGTAGGAACATGTGCAGAAGGCCTTGCTGCAGTAATAATACTGAAGTAATTTCATGCCTCCACCCATTTCCAGGCCTCTCATTAATACAGACCCTGAAAATTTATCATCTTCAACTGGTATAAATGGACGCAGCTTCTCTGACTTCAGTGAAGCCGTGTTAATTTACCTTTGCTGAGGATCTGGTCTTCATGGTCTTACAGCAAACTGGCTTAAGGAGCTTTATTGTGAGTCCTATTTATAAATGAAAGCTTGTTCTTCATAAGCAACCTTCCTCAAGTCACAAAAATGGTCACTTTTTTCTAGTCTATGATTAGAGAACAGACCTATGGACTATCTGTATTTATAAATATCTAAATATTTAAACTTTCTTGTCTCCAAAAATTAGGGACCAAGTTCTTCAGGAGACATCCTATAAAAGTATTCTTTCTCAGATCTACAACTAGGCTTCAGGCTTGAATACCTACAAGTCTGATATCCATAAATTACAGAGAAGCAGCATTAACACCTAAAGCAAGGAAAGAAATGTGTGAACTTTTACATTATTTTCTGAAGTGCTATTACTTTGCACACGTGAATTCAAGTTCTTATGAGCTCATTTGTTAAACAAACAGCTCCATCATTTGTGTAACTGCCATCAGTAACCTCTCCTTCATTGCCACATATACCAACACCTCATTCTTGGCAGTCTGCTAAACCACTGCCAGCATTTCTCAGCAGGTCCGGCAAATTTTTAAGCACAGAGAGGGTCTAGATTCCATGGCCGCCACTGGTACAGACGAAGAGAAGATACGGCAGACTCCTCTGCTGTCAAGAGGCTGGCAGTGATTCCAACGGGAGTCTTGAGCAGAGACTCACAGGTAAGTTTAGACCTGATTTGGGTGTATGACAGATCATCTCTACAAGCACTCAGAATGCAACAGAAAAAGTTACAAAGAGCTTGATGTGACATGTAGGCTGAGATTGCAAACGACTTTGCCTCTTCACAAGAAGGGGCCAATATAGTCCTATATCTTACTTGCAAATCCAGTATTTGAACAATCGCCTGAAATTCTGAAATTGAGGCAGAATGTTAAACCTGTTAAGCTGTTTAAGTCTGATGGGATTCATTAGGTGGGGCCAGTTCTCTAGTAACTGGATATTCACTGAAATATATTGAAACACTGTTTAACAGCTATTTTATTTAATGAAGTACAATCACAACCAGGTTTGCCGTTTTTCTGAAGCCACTGGAAAAAATGAAAGCATTAGGGAATTTCACTGCCTGCCTAGAACGCGACATTTCACACTGAAGCAGGATGGAAATCACTCAGATCACTGCCAAGCATGCAGGTTTGTTCTTATAAGATCTTTCAGACTCCAACTAGTTTTAGAATGAAGAAAAACTCTGCTTCAAACTACCCTGCAGTACAAAATTTCCAGTGAGAAACTTCTACCCTCTTCTTTTATATTTCATATACACTTTCAAGTTCCTCACTACTACACTGTCAAGTTCTCTAAGCATCAGCACACTATGAAAGAGACTGTGAACAAACCACACAACCCTCCCCCCCAACAACCCAGTTTTACTAAAAGAACGCTGACTTTTTTTTTCTGTGAGGTGACTAACATTTTTTAAAAATAGCATTTTATTTTACTTTAGTGAAGATGTTTGCCATAACTGCAAAATTTGGACAGAAACTTGATTTTTAATTTCGTCCCTCAGATTTCTTATGAGAAATACTTTCAAAGTCAAACAGTTTTAGGCTTGTGTTTTAACTTCTTCTGCATGCTTTCTACCCAGTGGCCTACCATCCCTATATCCTCCTTCACATCCTAAGCTTCCTAGTAACAAGGAAGAATATCTTTGCACACTGGCTTGCTAACATAATGAGCAGAGTTTTAAACCAGAACTGGTGGAGACTAGAATTTGAAATTCTCGAGGAAGGGTTAAACAAGGGCAGCCTGCAGCAGGGGCTTAAAATCATAAAAGATAAAGTTACACTAAGGTTATAGAAGTCCAAAGGAGGATGGTGGTCAATGAACCATATCTTTTCCATGAACAAAGTAAGCGGAAAAAGATTATTGAGCCCAAAGTCTTGTCCTAATATCAGAATGGTGACTTCATTGACACAGCAGAATTAATTGGACAATGTATAGAATTGGTATATTTATAGGAGGTTACAGTTCATTCAAGCAGGAGGGACAGGAAAAGTCTTACATATTAAGCACATATACACTTTCTTTGAGGGCCAAACAGAGAAAGACCTGCTGCTTTAAGGTCTTTGGACAGTATTAGAAGGGGTAGAGGACTGTTGGGGCTGTCTTGGATTAGAGCACAGCACAGCACCACATTGGGAAATCCACATGGCAAAGCTGTGATGATCGTAATCAAAATTACCTCAGCTGTATAATTTGGTGTTTGGTAAAATCTGTTAAGATTTTAATTTCCCAATCTTTAGCTGAAAAAGGAATATTGCAAGGCCTGTCTCATCCAAGCTGATCAAATACTCAAATACTTTTATAGTGAATGAAGAGACATAAGTACTTGACATGAGTTATTAACTCTGGGCTGATAATCATAGAATGGAGTCAATCACTCCTGGATGTGCCCTTAATGTAGCCACTGACTGGAGAGACAGCCTGGACATCTGGCCCAGGTACTCAATGTCTAGATGTTTATGATATGTGAGCCAACTCCTCCCCAGCAAGTTTTTGGAATGTGTCCATCCTGGGGTGAAAAGGAGAAGATTTTTCTGGACTCCACTCCAAGGAGCAGGGAGGGACAAGGTAAGGAAGGCAGGAGTGTAATTGTGATTGTGGATTCTTTAGAAGAGAAAGAGGTAAAGAGCAAAAAGGATGATGGGCTTCAGGAAAACAGCCATCAAGAAATGTAATTTTAACAGGTTAGAAGGAAAAAAAGAATCCAGGAAAACTGGCAGTTCTTTAAAGAAGCAACGATGAGGGCACTGTCAAAAGCAGTAATTCTTGCACTCCGTGTCTCATTGTCAGATGGTGGCACAGCACTTCATGAAAGATGTGAGCCTCCTGTGGGTAGTCTGGAGAAGTCTAGAAATACGAGGAAAATTAGGAATCACTGAAGGACTTCAAGCTACTTAAGTCTAGAAGAAAACAGACTGGTTTGCAAAATTATGATAGTACTTTAAAGATAAGGTAGGGCAAAGTGAATGGGATTGACCAGTTTGCATGAATATGGCCCATTTCAAATTGGCCAAGAATGCTCTGAATTTACAGCAAAAGAGGTTTAGTTTAGACAGTAGAGATTTCTTTCTCTGGAAAGACTAGTGAGGTGGTGCAGCGGAAATTCAACAGTCCCAATTTATTAATAAAGAGTTTTAAGTACAGCTTTTATCAATGCCTGCAATAAATGTTGTCGATAATTGCCTTAGAGTAAGTGATGGAGTAGGTGAGCTCTCACAGTCATTTCCTATAGCAGACTATTACTCCAGGACTCAGGAAGGCTAATTTTAGCCTAGAGATGCTGCTTTCTCTTGGCTTTCTCCATAGTCAGTAGAGAACAGCTCCTTTAGATGCAGATTCAGAACAGGACTATCCTCACTGGTCTAACTAACATGAATAGCCCCAATAGTTTCCCAAAGCTGAGTACAGCCATCCTGGTCCCCTCCTTCCACTACTGCCATAAATAGCTTCGTGCTCCTTCCAATCCACTTATGATGTCCTTCCTGATCTCTTCAAATGCCAGACCTCAGCCTGTGAATCCCATAAAGAGTCACATTCCTTCTTACTGTTATCCCTGCCCCTTATTTCCTACTTTTGAACCAGCACAACTTATCAAGAATTTTTACAAAACATCTCAGACTGCCGGGGGTGTGTATGAGGAATGCCATGGTCTTAATTACAGCCAGGTCCATTATTCAGGAAGTGCAATTACAGTTTCACAACTGTCCTTCATCTCCAATCTTTTTAATCAATGCTAACTGATTGGCAGATACTGGTGCTCTCTGTAATATTCCCTCAGGTTTGAAAAGTAGCCACAAGTCAGCAATCATTCTTAAATACTTAGACAAGAAAACATGTGGTATTTTTGCCTTCCAAAAAAACCTCAGAGCCTCTTCTAAATTAACTATAGATTAGGAAGGCACATTGCCCAATGGTAAAAACAAAACAAAAACATAATCCCTGACAGACAGAGGTCAACAATAACAACAGGCCCACAGCTACTCTCAGGTTTCTGCCAGTGACAGGGTTCAGCTTTCCCTGTATGGGTTTCTTGCAGGTTCAGTGACCACAGAACAAGCCCTTGAGCCAGCTCTCTTTCCTAAGAGGAGCCTGGCTGCAAAGTGTTTTGCCTGGTCCTATCGTGTGCAGATGCTTCAGTCTCTATTGCATGTGCAGGACTAACTGACAAGTGACAGGCATCATTCAGGGTGAGACCACAGGCACTGTATGCATCTCAGATGCATGCGTGCAACCCCCATCACTTCTCCTAGAAACAAGGAAAAAAATCACTGTGGCCACCTCATCACTTCATAAATTGCTTTACTTGTTAAGAAGCTCTTGATAACCCCTTGCTCAAAGAACCCTCAGTTTAGAAATCAAGATTATACTTAAAGCCTCATGAGATAAAGCGTAATACAAGGTAATCCAAAGAAACAAGCACATTTCAAAATTATTAGAAGAGTTAGCATTTATTTATGATATGAAAGGCTGAGCAATAAATAATAATCATAGTCTGCTAACTCCAATGTTATTCACCTTAAAGTCCTCTCTATCATTTGCTTCTGTCTTATAAACTACCATGCTGGAAGTCCCTGGGTGAGTGGCAGCAGATGAAGTGATAAGACAAGGCCACAGACTCATATCGACACAGACAGAATAGCCCCAGAACTAAGCCCCAGTACTGAATCCAGCTAACTTGCCATTACATTCCCACTAGTCTGCTGGAGGAGAAAAAGGGCTCTGAATGTGAGGCTGCCATGATTTGGAAGGAAGCAAAAAAAGATGTTTGAATGATCAAAGAGGTCCACAGGTCATGAGTTCTTCCTTGGGAGATACTAAGCTGTATCAAGCCATGGCAGACCACTGGACTGAAGTGATGTTGGCAGGAGAGACTAGAGGCTTGGCAGAGGGACTCGGCTATTCAAGAGGCAGAGCAAATGAGCAGCTACAAACTCACCCACATAAGAACATTAATTCTGAGTAAGATACCGTGCAAAGTTAAAACGGCATACCTGCTCACAATCAGACAACCTTACTATGCCATAAGGAAAGGAAAAAAAGAGCCTGAAAATGGCAGAGAGAACACATGCATTGCTCTGTGTAAAGAGCAGAATCAAAGACAGGAGTGATGGTTTGCTGAAAGTAATGAGGCAGTGGCCAGAGAGAAGGAACTTGCTAAGAGAAAAACGGAGCAGCACTTGGTGAGGAGAAGGTACAGGCAATGGCCATTTTTATAAATGCCAGAATTAAGGGTCAAATAAGGAAGAGAGGTCAAGATGCAAGACAGTAATGACACAGTCATTTTAACCCCCCAGCTGGAAACAGGAGACTGTTCAGGAAAAAAGTAAGAGCAGCAAATAGGTATAAAACATGCTAAGAAAAGTAAACAGACCAGCATATATCGTTCAACAGACACACCTAGTTTATTTTTCCACTCATTGAATTGAACTCATTTGAACAAGTTAAAATTATGTTAAATACTAAGACCCATTCTGCCTAAGAAAACCAACAATGTATTAACATAAGCCATGCCAAAAGAATACTGAATGCTCCATAGGAATGCTATTGAGTAAGAATGAATAAGAAATATTGAATGCTCAGAGATTATTATCTTGACGATGCCTCTATTATTCATGTCATGACCAGAGCTGAACATTCCTATAGAGTAGCCCTGCGTACCTCCCAGCAAACTTCTGTTTCTTTCCTATTCCAAATCGTGAAGTTTTGTCTCAGTGTTTTAAAAATGTTTATCCATGAAGGACAGATGATACATCTTGCTGAGACATATGATCAGTCATTCACTCTTCTGTAAATTATTCATCATATTTATGTTTTTATAACAGAATTGTTTTGGAGCATTTTCATGTGCCAGCCTACAGTTTTCCACACATAAATTTTGGATACAAATACCAGCAGTATCAAATACTGTGCTGGCATTTCCAGTAGTCCATAGTCATCAAACTGCCAACTCTACTCCATCAGCAATGCCACCTGCAATTTAAGATGTGGACATAAATAACCAACGGTGTAAAAGGAGTCTGTCAGTTTGTTTCTAAATGTGAATGCTACAAAGCAAATCATCACAGTCCCTTTTCTGAGGTGATTTGGACTTGTAATGAGCAAATTTCTCATGAGTTCTCAGAAAGTATTCAGACAATTGAATGTTAGCCAAAGCTCCAGCACAAAGGTAGGCTGAAGCACAGGAAGAGAAGTGTAATAGGAGCAATATATAATTTATTCCAATATCCCAGTTACACTTGTATCTGCTTTCATCTCTACCCAGATATTTTCCTGCACCTTATAAAGAAATGTCAAGCACATTCCTAATCTGGTGTTGAGTGTAATCCGACATTTGGAAAAGTTTGGTAACTAGAAGGTGAGGTCACATACACCCCTGAGAGAATCTGGATACTTCAAAGGATGGAGTTACCAAGCAAGCAGAAATTATTTTTGCAACTTGCACCACAATACTAAGATCACATCTTTTGCTGTTATTACTGGATGGAAAATAATCCTTATTCAAATACCGATCCTCAAAGACAGGCAGCCAGAAGTCCACACCACATAGCAGGGCCTTTTCACTTAGCACCCAAAAACATGAACAAAAAAATACTGTGTACATTTCTAAAAGAGGAGGAAGAGAGGTTCTCCATACAATGCCCCAAATAATGAACAACACAGGAGGGGGAGAATGGCTGTTTATGACGGCAGAATAGCCCGGCTCTTTCCAGCAGGATCACAAAAATTCAAGTAGATACAAAGTCTTCCCCTGATTCCCCCTCCCCACGGCCGTGCCTGACCAGCAATAGTGCTCTGGTCCTCAGCTTTAACCCATCACCAGGTTCCTGCTCTCCTTTCCCTGAATACAGGCTCCTGCCTCCCTCCCTCAGCCCCCTGGCGTGGGGACTTCTCACACATTACTTTTCAGTCTGGCCAGCACCTTTCACACGCAAGCTGTGCTCTTCCCTGGTCACACCTCACTAAGGCTAAGGGCCTTCCTTAGCCCCTTTGCCACCAGAGGCCAGCTCTACATGGACTCCCTCAGACTTTCTTACCCTTCCCTGTCTTCTGGCCCTTTGTGAAAGATCCCTATCCCACTTGATGAGAGTAAATCATTCAGTCATCACCATTTCTAGCCTGTCCCTCAGTAGAGGTCAGGTCACCTCCCCCTACTCTTCCACAGCTTCATTTCTATTCCTGTCTTCCCTGCTCACGATTTCTTTTGTACAGCAGGCAGCTTGAAACCTCATTTTTATCCCATGGCAGACAAGACAGCATGCTTTGAAGAGCTTCCCTCCACCATATTTAAAGCAAATCCTTTAGCCTTCTGGGGAGGATTTGGTTTTGTGGGTAATGTGAGTAATACGAGCACAAACATAATTGTCAACTGAGCCAAGCTGCTCCTGAGCTTTCCTCAGTAAAATTCCTTTCCTAAATCACAGCTCCCCATGTTTTAGGAGGTAGTTACCCTCCCAACTCCCCCCACCTTACAAGAAGGATGGAGTCAGTGTCTTACACCTGCCAAATAGACAAGAGATCGCAAGAACCAGAGAGTTCAAAATTTGCTAACAAGAGGTGTTGCAAAGATAAGCAGTGCCTGCCTGCTATAGGAATTTTGATAAATGAGATCAGTCCAATTAATAATGAACTTTATAATTTTTCTTTCAGCTCTATCCCTTTAGTAGATGAAAAATTCTTTTCAGGAAAGATATTCCCAGCTTCTGGTTTGGAGTTGAACCCTTTATTTAATATTTTTCTTTAAGTTCCGCAGCCTATTTGCCTTCATTCCTGAACTTTTTTTTCTAAAGCCCACGAAAGCTATTATTAAGCATTCATCCAAACACTGCCTTCTAGCAGAATGCTTTTAATTGAAAGGAAAACCCTGCCTCCTGCTAGGTTTGGGTGGGCTGCAATTAGTTCCATACTAGTTAGTCTTGCCAGAAAGTCATGTAACTCTTCTACACAGGCATTCCCACTCTGGTCCAGCTGCAAACAATATGCTGAGTCAGCAAAAAGGAGGCAAAAGGAATTTTTCATTGAATTAAGAATCCGATCTGTCCTCAAATCTTATAAAATATGTGTTGGATTACATCTATCCTGGAGGATCCCCACTCTGATGGTGCCAGCTACCAGCACTCTCATGGGATCCTTGTGCCTGTGGCGATACTGCAACCTGCCCCACCACAAGGAGGCTTTGGACTCCATCAACCAGGGGCAACATCTTGCAAGCTAATGACGTGGGGCTGGGTAGGCAGTAAAATACAAGTGCCCCCTTATGCCTGAACCACAATGCTTCTCTGAAAAAATGTTTCTTCTGTTCCTTATCTGCAAGGAAAACAAAATCCACTGCCTTACTAGAACGTAAGAGGCAGTGACTGAAGCCAAGAGCAAAGCGTGCAGAACATCTGAATTTTGGCAAATTTAGATGTAGACAAATGAAAGTTGGAGGAAACCTTTTTCTGGGTACTTCTGGTTTATTTGAAGCCAATGAAGCATGAAATGGTCTTAACAGTTTGTTATGTTTTGGTGTAATATGAGGATCTAGAATCTTTTGACAAGTAGAGTATGAGCTTGAGTTTCAGTTCACTGATTGGTGGTTTTCTGGATTTGTCCAAGAAATGTATTTAAACAGTATGTGCAGTGGAAACCATTTTTAGTCATGAATGTTCAATGGTAAACATTTGAAAGTGGACATCGGGTAATAAAAACAACAGTTTAGTAATCTTTATGATTTCCAAAGACAATTTTTGTAATGGAGAGACGTTTAGCCTTTTACATGTGCCTAAGTACCTGCTAAGATTATCGTATGTTCTAAAAGAAATCCATGAGCTGCAGGCACATTCAGGAGCTCTCATTTCCCTTTACTAAACCTAAGAAACACTTCGCTCAAGACACATGACTTTTGGGGGGGGTTCATATCAATGACTTGGATCGGCGCAGTCAGTCTTCTAACACAACGACTACTGCATAAAAATTCAAAATAGTGAGCCCGTATTGAGGCCATTCTTTCACAGGCTTCTCTTGGTAGTAATAAAAGACATTGTTAACTAGGAGTACATGGAAAACCTCTTTTTCAAGTGGGAAATGTTTTATGGAAAAAAAATCTTTATTTGAACTTTTTTCCTTCAAAATTGCAGGTTTTCATCATGGGAATTTTTTGACAATTTTAAAGTAGTGTTTTAGTATCACTTTGACTGAAATTATTATTATTATTTCACCAAAAAACCCAACATGTTAATCAAAATAATTAAAAAATATTTCATTCCAAAACATTCATTTAATATGAAAAACACTTTTGGATGTATTTGCTGCAGGGAAATTGAAAATTTCCAGTGGAAATAAAGTAATACTATAAAAAATCAGCTCAAACAAAATAATATTTTTGGTAAGAAAATTTTCTGCACTAAATACTGTGGCCAACAGTAATTACAACTTGTCCAAAAGTCTGGGAAAGCTACAATAGATTTTTGGAACCTTTTAAATCTCCCACCTAACACAGTAATAATGTCGCACCGTGGAAGAGAGTGAAAGGATTAGAGTGAAAGGTTTCTATCCCAACAGCACCTGGATATAAACAATATATTTGTTTAACTGACAACAGCTTCTTCCATACATGATCTTAAATTTGCAGAAAACTATAAATAGATAGCACTTTCACTGAAAGCACTGAATTAGCCAACCGGGTACTTGACTTTGTAATGTGGAGCAATGTGGAGTGATAATGAACACCATGTGTGTGTGATAATGGGGGTTGTAGAAAATAGATCTGGCCAGCTGAGTAAAAAGGAAATGCTAAAGAAGAAAAAAATCTGAAGTCCAAGCCAAAACAAGTGACCTAGAGAAGCAAGTAAAGGTTTGTATTTGGGGCACGCTAGAGGCCTGAGAGAGATCAGCAATTCAGCAGGGTATTTTTAAGCATATGCTCAAGGTCCTCCTTATTCAGCAGGAAACTTAAGCATATGCTCAGAGGTTAAGCATCAGCTAAAGTCTCATTGATGTCAATGGGTCTTAAACACATGCCTAGAGATACATGTGTGCTGAAGTGCTTTTACAAATAAGAATGGACTGGGGATCAGGGCCTCAGTCCCCTGGTATTTCATAGCAGGCTAACCCTGCAACCTCCTGGCTTTCCAAATTCTTTGGAGTAGATCTCATTTATTATACACACAGGACCAGACTTAAGCGTGTAAGAACTCGCATTACTGTACATAACTGCCATTGGCCCTTTGGTACTGAAATAAATAGGAAAGTACAGATACATTTATAAACCACCAGTGACTTCTACTGTAATTTGCCCAAAGAATTCTCTTAGTGATAACAATGAAATCATAAAATAAGCAGAAATGCAACTTTTGAGCAGGTCATTTAGCATTTCCATTACTGATGTAAGAAAACTTCCACAAGAATGAATTTAAAGATAAAACTGAATCTTAACTGGAGCCTGGCTTCAAGTAACTTATTTTGAAGGAGCACACGGTGCTTTTAATTTTTGTGCAACCAATGGATCTCTATTTCCTTGTGACCTTCTGTCACTTCTGAGTAGTCCACTTATCAACTGCATGGCTGACTGGGCGTCACTGTAACAACAGAAAAGCCACTTTCTTTGCCAATCCAAAGTCATCATGTAGGCAAACTGCAAAACATTAATCTGCATTGACATAAATTTAGAAATCCACAACAATTATTCACTGAATCTGAGATGGCAGGTTAATGTTATGAAAAAAAATCTTCAAAAATTTTAGTTGTTATGTCAGATTCAAGTATGGCTTCTCCTTCTTTCTCCTTCTTTAAAATTGCATGAAAATATACCATAAAGTGGCAAGGGGAATTATATGGTCAGATTACTGAAGTTATTAAATATTTTTTCCATGCAGTTAATACAGGATTTGAAATTATCACTAAAAATCTTTCCTGTGCATTTCAGTGAACCTGAACAACTACTTGGTCTCTGCATTTCGTAATTCTCCGAGGATAAATATGCGGCGGAGGAAATGGTCATAAAGACGCGCTGCAGGGCCAGCTGAAAACTCCTTTAGGTGGAATCTGTAAATGATGGCTCATTTTAAAACAACCTTAATGTGACAGGAGCAAACTGGGGTGCATGTGAGCAGCAGGACATTGCCAGAGTACTGCCTTATGCAACCTCTGCGGTGCTCTTCTCCAGCGATGCCACAGTAGCAGTTACTACCCTGCATAAATTATAGCAAAAAGCTGACTTCAACAAACAAAAAATCCTAACTTCTTCCTTAAAATTTATTAAAGCAGTCAGAAAATAGATTGTAAAAGCCCATTAATCAGCTTTACACGTGCGTTTTCATTTTGTCACATGACTAACATGTTTTAAACTAGAGAGCATTACTGTTTGGCATTTCCTGCAAATGCACTGAGGAAAAGCCACAGCAATATAGTATTTCTTCCGTCGATGTTAACATTTAAAGACTCACAGAAGTGGCTAACGTTCAATTTCTGGTTAAAATTTGCTCACTTTCTTGCTTTGTTTTTTCAGATGAAGACAACCTGGTGAAAGCGTTCCCACATTCCTCTTTGCACTTTTGCCATGACAAAAACTTAGCTGACACAGGCAAATTCAAGTTCTAAAAACATATAGCTTAGTCCTATTTTGTTTCAAGTTTCTGCCTCTTTATTAACTATGGAAGAGCACCTCTTCCTTCTTGCCCAAGCAAGCTGCTGGTTATCATTCCCATCCGTCCGGTCGGTCGAGTAACACATGACGCTGGCCTAGCATAAATACAAAACAGGTTCCTATGGAATCTGAAATACTGTTTGTACATCCTACCACTGACCACAGCGGAACAATGGTGTGCCAATGATACGGAAAAAAATAACTCTATTTGCTCACTCTTTCTGTGCCTCTGTCTGAAATATACCTAACTCCAAAGCTATTATTTATAGTTATGAGGTGACAACTGAGAGCTAGCAGTCTGCTGAGTGAAAAAAATGTTTGCGTTTATCCTTTTTAGAGATATCCCCTATATATACACACATACATGTGCAGCAGCTATTCATGCTGGATAAGGAGACGTATCTAATCAAGTACAGTGCTTACTCAGTGGTAAGAAAAGAAAAGGAGCTCTTTATTTTGTGCAAATTAAGTGACAAAACTTCATTTTTAAAGATTGTTTGAAAAGCAAATAATTTTTAAACAAATCCTACAGTGGCAAGAACATTGTTTAAAACCCTGAGAAGCAGTGTTGTTTTCTGTGAACACTCTTGCCTAGCATTTTTAATAAAGAAATCACCTCTTCTAAGTTGCTTGCAAACAGTAGGTTATTTTAAAGTCAAACTTGAGTAAAATCATTACATTTTTCACAGAATCACAGAAATGTTGACATTGAGGGGTCTCCTGGAGGTCATCTAGTCCAACTGCCTGCCTGCAGGGACTATCACCAGCAGCAGACCAAGTCAGCCATGGTTTTGTTTAGTCAAGTGCTGAAAACTTTCAGGGATAGATATTCTACCTCCTCTCTGGGTACCCTGCACTACCCCTCAAAGAGAAAAGATTATTCCCAACTTCCATTCTAACCTCCAAAGCCACAACTTGATGCTGTAGCCCCTTTTTGCCACTTGAAATTATCAAGAAGATGGTGAAGGCTTCATCATCTCCATAGCATACCTTCAAGCAGTTGCAGGCTATTAGACTGCCCCATAGCTGCTTCTCCACCAGGCTCTCCAAGCACAGCTCCCTTCACGTTCCATAAAAGGCATGTCCTCCAGGCCTATGACCACCTTGGTAGCCCTCGACTAGGCCCTCTCCAGCATCTCTACACTCCCAATGTTTCAACTAACCTCAGGCATTACTTCTGGAGTAGCAACGAACAGGACAATCTCAGCTTTATTGGAGCTACTCGAAAGATTGGCACTGAACAACAGTTTTACTCTCCTTGGGCTCTATGGATCAGCTCTGCCAGACCCAGCTGTCCTGGTTTCAGCTTAATTCAGAGTTAATTTTCTTCCTAGTAGCTGCTATAGTGCTGTGTTTTGGACTTAGTACGAGAACAATGCTGGTAACACGCTGATGTTTTAGTTGTTGCTCAGTAGTGTTTACACTAGTCAAGGACTTTGCAGCTTCCCATGCTCTGCCAGGGGCACAAGAAGCTGGGAGGGGGCACAGCCAGGACAGCTGACCCAAACTGGCCAAAGGGATAGCCCCATACCATATGGCATCATGCTCAGTATAGAAACTGGGGGGATTTGGCTGGGGGGGGCAGCGATCGCTGCTCAGGGACTGGCTGGGCATCAGTCAGCGGGTGGTGAGCAATTGCATTGTGCATCACTTGTTTTGTATCGTCTTTTGTCATTACTATTATTATTATTTTCTCTTTCTCTGCTATCCTATTAAACTGCCTTTATCTTAACCCACAGGCTTTACTTTTTTTCCCCTGGTTCTCTCCCCCATCCCACTGGCAGGGGGTGGGAGGGTGAGCAAGTGGTGTGTGGTGCTTGGTTGCCAACTGGGATTAAACCACAACACCAGCTGAGGCAGTTAAAGACACCAGTGCCCCACTGTGAGCCTTTCCCCAAGCCCAGAGGTGACCACCCCTAGCGCTGAGATGGCAGAAACCGGTTTGCCCCAACACCTCTTTCCAGTTATCTCTGCTCTGGGGGCAGCAGAGGGTAGCAGACCGTGGGGGGCTGTAATGGCTGCCATCACTGCCCCTAAATCCCTTGAAGTCCATTTTCAGGTGGACTCTATCTCTGAATTTCAAAGAATCTCATTATTCCTGGATCATTTTTCCCTATGAATTGATCATTTCAAGGAAATACAAAAAACAGTCCTATGATCAGATGCAGTGTAAGTTCTATGACTGCTGCCCTTGATTTAAGAGGAGCAGAAATCCCTGCAGAACTCTTTCCAGCAGGCGGGCATTTAATAAATCTTGTGAAAGTGTGAAGAAAATCTGGAAAAAAAAGGAGACACTGATAAGAGAAATACTTTTGAAATGGACACTCAACACCAGACAGTTTAAAGTCATTTTCTAGCCAAGTAATCACAATTGCTCTCTGTCATAATTTCCCATGGGTGAAAAAAAAAGTAAAAAACAAATACGTACTAATCTGCAAGTCCAAACCACAGAAAACCGGTTGTACTGTCCTTCGAAGGGAAGGTTAGAAGTGATGTCAAAACAGGAGGACTTCTCTTTTCTAATCACACAAAGCTTTATGGTCCACATCAGTTCTTGGCCCCTGCATGGATCTTGAGCTATGTTGAATATTAACCCTCTCAGGAGTAGCATGACTGGTTTTAGTTTCTTCATCAACAATTCAGCTGTGTCCTTCCCTCCTTAAGGTGGGAGAGAAAACTACTGAACAGATGAAGTATATTCTAATAGCCTCAATTCCACCCAAATGTCAGTTCTCCACATGAAGGGACATCCAGTCCATGTTTCCTATTCCTATTCCTTTAGGTATCTCCCTGCTCAGTATCTTGTTTAGACTCTCTGGGTTGCTCTCCAGAAGCTGTCAGAGCTGCCCAGCTCCCCATAGGCTAGGCAGAGGGTCTGAAATGGGATTAAGATATCTGACTGTGGCCTGAAACGAAAAGTCCAAGTATCCTGCCAACAGGTGACAATTGCTCGGCTCTGCTCACCTTAGCCATCATGCGTCCTTGATCCAGCCAAAAACTCACCCAGTCCAGGGACTATCTGTGCCTATGAGCTTCCAGTAAACCTCTGGGAGCACAGCGTATACACACACACACACATACACACAAACTCCTCAGGCAGCTCCCTGTGAATGTGCCAGGCCATTAAAAATGTTTCTTGTTCCCAGCTTGGAAACATTTGACCTGCTGAAGAGAAATCAACCTTTGGCATGTCCTCCCTTCAGTGCTCCCAACCCACACTTTGTTTTCATATTATTTGCTATCAGTGAAGACATTTTAACAAGCCACAGAAAAGTTCTGGGTGAATTTGCTTAGTTAAAAGCATTTCTGAATCTACACTATAAACAGAGAGATGACTCAACAGCAGTACTTCCTAAAACGCCAAGTACTCAACAGTAAGTTACATACAGGAAACAAGATGGTTTTAGTCATAAAAACCCAACTTTACTCTCATATTCGGTTATTCTGTCATCTATATGAGACACAGTAATAAGTAACCAGACCTCTTTGTGTTATTTGCCCATTGTCTTACCATGCAAATGATTTATAGAAAAGTAAAATCTAATTTAATAAGCCTATTATGACAATACAAAGGAGACAACTTTCCCTTTTGCACTCCAGGCAACTTAAAAACTATCTCTGAAACTGCCCATCTATCTTAGCTTTCTAGCCATCAGCCGACATAAAATGGGAGTGGCAAAAGCCAGCAAATTCTCTCCAGAACTCTTCTTGAAACCCGATGTTTTGGCTTGGGATTTGGGATTTTGGGTCAAGCTAGGTGTCAACCCAGTTTGTACCGTCACAGCAGCATCGAGCAATTCCAACACTGATGAAACCACATGGATGCTGAAGCTCAAACAGCAGAGTACTGGAGCTAAACTGAATGACACAACAGATCCAAACCTGTCTCCCTAGAAAAAAAGATGCAACAGGTTCTACCCATTAAAATGGAAATCTTTTGCTGGGTTCAAGCACCGGCATCAGTGTCAGATAAAACACAGGTGGGAACACTGGGATGAATATAGAGCCCAGACAGACCAAATGAGAATCCTACCCCTGAGGTCTTGGATCATACATGTTAGCACTGCCTGCTGTTCCCTCCGCTTGGATACATTCCTATTTCTGCATATCCCTCTATGTAGTCTTGACGCTGTTACAAGGAGAGTGTGTAGAACCAAGTGCATGAACTTGCCTATTCTCAAGGAATAAAGATGCTAGTACCCTGTGGGGCTGAGGCTGGGAAAAAACATGTGTGACAGGTTCTCCCCATGCTTTATGCTTGTCTTAGATTCAGGGGTTGCCATCAAGCAAGTTTCTCAAGAGGGAAAAAAAACAAACCCAAAAAACAAAACCCAACATTTTTGTATCCGATTTGTTGTTTTTGTGAGCACTCTGTTATAAACTCAGAAATTGCGCTGTTTTCAAGTTTTGCTTTTGCAAGGAGAAAAAAGTGCTCCCTTTCAGAGGATAGAAGTGCATTGAAAAAAAAAAAAA